>JAQHUG010000166.1:1818101-1895924 GCA_028555095.1 Dicrostonyx torquatus
TCAACAAAGACTGACACTTCACTTTGAGGCACGGCCAAAGTGCTCCCGTCTATATCTAGGCTAAGCAAGTTATCCCTACAAAAAGAATGTGCTTCTAGATGCCAGTTCAAACACTAGGGATAAATCCTGTTCCTACTGCCAGGGGCCCCACAGACTTTCCAAGTCTCACAACTGTCCCCCATATTTAGTGGAACTAATTTGGTCTTATGCAGGTTTGCCTGCTGTCAGTCCAGAGTCAGTGAGCTCTCACTACCTCAGATCTGCTGTTTCTGTGTGTATCACCATCATGGTCTTGACCCCTTTGCTCAGTATTATCTTTCCTCCCTCTCTTGGACTCATCTCAGGTAGCTCAAGCCAGGGTTGAACTGTAGATCTCTTTACCAGCTTCCATCAGTTGCTGGTTGAAGGTTCTAGGATGACAATTAAGGTAGTCATCAATCTAATTACAGGGGAAGGCCAAATTAGTGATCCTCTCCACTGTTTCTATTTAGTTGAATAGTTTGAGGAGTGTTGGTATTAGTTCTTCTTTTAAAGTCTGGTATTCTTCTGCGCTGAAACCATCTGGCCCTGGGCTTTTCTTAGTTGAGAGACTTTCAGAGATTACTTTTATTTCATTAGGTGTTAAATTCTGTTTAAATTGTTTATATGTTCTTGATTTATGTTTGGTATGTGGTATCTATCAAGAAATTTGTTCATTTCTTTTAGGTCTTCCAATTTTGTGTAGTATAGGTTTTTGAAGTATGACCTAATAATTGTCTGGATTTCCTCAGTGTCTGTTATGTCACCCTTTCTTTTCTGACTTCATTAATTTGAATATTCTCTCTCTGGGTTTTGGTTAGTTTAGATAAAGATTTGTCTATCTTGTTAATTTTCTCAAAAAACCAACTCTGTGTTTCATTTATTTTTTTGTATTGTTCTCTTTATTTCGATTTTATTGATTTCAGTCCTGAGTTTGACTAAGTACAGCAGTCTACTTCTCTTGGGTGTTTGTTTCTTTTGTTTTAGAGCTCTCAGGTATACTGTTAACTCACTGGTATGAAATTTCTACAAGTTCTTTATGTAGACACTTAGGGTTATGAACTTTCTTCTTAATATCCCTTTCATTATGTTTCATAATTTTTAGTATGCTGTGCATTTATTTTCATTGAAGTCTAGGAAGTCTTTATTTTCTTCTTTATTTCTTTCTTGATCCAGTGGTAATTCAAGTGAGAGTTGTTAAATTTCCATGGGTTTATAGAGTTTGTATAGTTTGAGCTGTTGTTGAACTCCAACTTTAATCTTTGGTAGTCTGACAAGATACAGGGTGTTATTTCAATTTTTTGTATCTGTTAAGACTTTCTTTGTGCCGGGCCGTGGTGGTGCACGCCTTTAATCCCAGCACTTGGGAGGCAGAGGCAGGCGGATCTTTGTGAGTTTGAGACCAGCCTGGTCTACAAGAGCTAGTTCCAGGACAGGCTCCAAAGCCACAGAGAAACCCTGTCTCAAAAAAACCAAAAAAAAAAAAAAAAGACTTTCTTTGTGACCAAGTGTTTGGTTAGTTTTGGAAAAGGTTCCATAAGGTACAGAAAAGAAGACATATTCTTTGGTGTTTGAGTAAAGCATTCTGTAGATATGTTAGGTCCATTTGAGTCATAAAATTCGTTAGTTCTGTTATTCCTCTGCTTAGTTTCTGACTGGATGAATTCCACAATGAGAGTGGGGTGTTGAAGTATTCCACAATTGCCATGTGAGGTTCCATATGTGATTTTAGCTTTAGTAATGGTTCTTTTACAAATGTGGGTATCCTTATAGTTGGAGCATAGATGCTCAGAATTGAGAAATCATCTTGGTTGATTTGTCCTTTGAAGATATGAAATGTCCTTTTCCATTCTTTTGATTAATTTTGGTTTGAAGTCTACTTTGTTAGATATTAAGATAACTACTAGATATGGTCTGATTGGGATAGCCAATCTTTTTTCAATCCTTTACTCTGAGGTAATGTCTGTCTTTGAGGCTGAAGTGTGTTTTTGGTATGCAGCAGAAGGATGAATCCTGTTTCAAAATCTACTCTGTTAGTTTGTATGTTTTTACTGGTGAATTGAGTCCTTTGCTATTGGGATATTAAAGACTGATGATTGTTAAATCGTTTTGGTGTTGGTGTTTTATTGCTGGTGGTGGTGGTGATGGTGGTGGTGGTGTAGTGTGGGGTATTGTGTGTATGTGAGAGAGAGAGAGATAAAGAGAGAGAGAAAGAGAGAGAGAGAGAAAGAGAGAGACAGAGAGACAGAAAGAGGGTATGTGTGTATATGTATGTATGTTTCTCTCTGGTGCGGGATTATTGATTTACTGTGTTTTGTGAATGTGGTTAACTTCTTTGGGCTAAAGTTTTTCTTCTAGTACATTCTTTATAGCTGGGCTTATGAATAGACACTGATTAAATGTTGATTTGTCAAGAATTATCTTGCTTTCTCCATCCATAGTGATTTAAAATTTAATAATAGTCTGAGCTGGCATCCATGATCTCTTAGAGTCTGCAAATGGTTTGTCCAGGCTCTTCTGGCTTTTAGAGCCTCCATTGAGAATTCAGGTGTAATTCTGATAGGTCTGCCTTTATATTAGTTGGCCATTTCCCATTGCAACTTTATTTTGTATGTTTATTTGTTGTAGGAGGCCACTTGTTTGTTCTTGGCTGTTCAGCCCCAAAATAACCACACAGAAACTGTATTAGTTAAATCACTTCTTGTCCCATTAGCTCTAGCTTCTTATTGACTAACTCTTACATCTTAATTTAACCAATTTATAGTAATCTGTATCCTCATGTGGCTGTGACTTACTGGGCAAAGTTCTGTCCAACATCTATCTCTGGCAGGGCTACATGGCTTCTCCTGACTCCATCTTCTTTCTCCTAGCAGTCAGTTTAGTTTTCCCTGCCTAGTTCTACTCTATCCTATTACAGGCCAAGGCAGAGTCTTTATTCATTAACCAATCATACTCACATCAAACAGTAGGGAATCCCACATCATTTATTGTTTTGGTTATGATGTGGTGAGGGGACTATTATTTCTGGTCTAGTCTATTTGGTGTTCTGTAAGTGTCTACACTGTTGTAGGCACATTCTTCTTTAGGTTGGGAAAATTTTCTTCTATTATTTTGTTGAATATATTTTCTGTGCCTTTGAGTTGGGATTCTTCTTCTTCTATCCTTAGTATTCTTAGATTTAGTCTTTGTATAGTGTCCCAGATTGCCTCAATGTTTTGTGTTAGGAATTTTTTTAGATTAAACAGTTTTTTTGACCAATGAATCTATTTCTTCCATCATATCTTCAATGCCTGATATTCTCTCTTCCATTTCTTGTAATCTTTTGGCAATGCTTGTCTGTAGCTCCTATTCACTTACTCAGGTTTCCATTTCCAGAATTCTCTAAGTTTGTGGGGTTTTTTGTTTCTATTTCCTTTTTTGGGGTCTTAAACAGTTTTATTTGCTTCCATCAACCATTTCTATTATTTTTTCTTAGTTTTCTTGATATTCTTTAAGAAATTTGTTCCTTTCCTCTCAGGTTTTGACTTTCTTTTTCTCCATTTCTTTAAGAGATATTTTTCATTTCCTCTTTAAGGAACTATATCACCTTCATAGGGCTGGAGAGATGGCTCAGCCGTTAAAGGCTAGGCTCACAACCAAAGATAAAGTTATTTTAATGTTCATTTTCTCATGCTTCATCTGCCTTGGTTTGTTCAGGCCTTGCTGTCATGGCAAAGCTGGGTTCTAGTGATGACACATTGCTCTTTCTATTATTGTGTTCTTTTTACCCTGACATTTATGCAGTTGAATTTGGAATCATTATTGGTCTAGGTGTTGATTCCTGTGTTTGCCTTTGTTTGGTGGGTGTTTTGTTTCTTGATTTCCATTCCCTCTCTGGTCTTCTGACCTAACTGTCCAAGGGTTCTGGTGACTGATGAGTCTTCAAGTCCAGTAGAGTATCTCTGCTGGGGTTTTGGAGACCTTGGGTTGCTTGGTCTGTTCTGGTTTCCAGTAAAACCAAAGTTTTCTTGGGTCTCTAGATCCAGACTGGACTGCAGTAAGGTTTGAGCATTTTTCTGGAATACCAAGGACCAGCCTGTCCTCCATTAAAGCTGCTGGCACAGTTGTTTTGAATGCTCCTACTTGGGCCTATGGTATCTGTTCTTCCAACTGGCATGGACTGTGTCTGAGCCTTTGGAGTGTGTACTGGTGCTCTGGGGAAGGGCCGCTTATTGACTGGTAAGAGCATTTGTGGCTGGCATGGTCTGGAGTTCAGTGGTGAAAGTCCACTGGGGTTAGGGACAGGGTCCAGCAGCAGTAGGGTCATTGACATTCAGGGATGGCATTAGCCTGGTGAAGGCTTGTGGGGGACAGAATCCAGAGAATACATTTCTACTGATAGGCAGGTCACTCACCCATCCTGACTTGTATGACCTAGGCTTACCTGATGCAAGTCTTCTGTTGTTGGGATAAGAGACCAATCACAAGACTGGGAACTAGCTGGCATTGTGTGGGCTTGGGGAAGGGTCAGCTGGGGCAGAATCCAGGGAGGGATGCAGTTCCACTGGTAGGTGGGTCGCATACCTGTTCTGTTGGTGGTCCATTCTTATTCAGACCTAGTGTCTTAGTCAGTGTTCTACTGCTATGAAGAGACACAAAGACCACACCAACTCTTACAAAGTAAAGATTTAGATTGGGGCTTGTTTATTGTTTCAGAGTTTTAGTCCGTGTGTCATGGTGGAGCACATAGCAACATTCAGGAAGACATGGAGCTGGAGAAGGGCTGAGAGTTCTACATCTGGATCTGCAGGCAGCAGGAAGAGAGAGAATCACTGGGCTTTGTCTTTTTGAAATCTCAAAGTCTACCCATAGTGATGTACTTCCTCCAACAAAGTTACACAGAGACCCACATCAGAGCCCTGGACTGAACTCCCAAGATCCACTTGAAGAGCAGAAGAAGGAGGGAGAAGATGAGCAAGGAAGTCAGAACCACAAGAGGTTGTTCCACCCACTGAGACAGTGTGACTCATTTAATGGGAGCTCACCAACACCAGCTGGACTGGGACTGAAAGAGCATGTGATCAAACTGGATTATCTGAATGTGGCTGACAATGGGGGCTGACTGAGAAGTCAATGATAATGGCACTGGGATTTGATTCTATTGCATATACTGGCTTTTTGGGATCCTAGTCCACTTGGATGCACACCTTCCTAGACTTGGATGGATGGGGGCTAGAATCCACTAATGAGTGAGTACATACCATATTCATCTTTTTGGGTCTGAGTTATCTCACTCAGGATAGTGTTTTCTATTTCCATTCATTTGCATGCAAAATTCAAGAAGTCATTGTTTTTTTACCACTGAGTAGTAATTTAATGTGTATATGTGCCACACTGATTTCCAAAGTGATTGCACAAGTTTATATTCCCACCAGCAATGGATGAGTGTTCCCCTTACTCCACATCCTCTTCAGCATAGGTTATCATTGGTGTTTTTGATTTTAGCCATTCTGACAGAGTAATATGGTATCTCAAAGTTGATTTGATTTGCATTTCCCTGATAACTAAAAAAGTTGAACATGACCTTAAGTATCTTTTGGCTATTTGAACTTCTTCTGTTGAGAATTCTCTGTTCAGTTCAGTACCCCATTTTTTAATTGGATTATTTAGAATTTTAATGTCTAGTTTCTCAAGTTCTTTATATTTTTTGAAGATCAGGCCAACAGCTAACAACAAATTAAATTGAGAGAAACTTAAAGCCATTCCACTAAAATCAGAAACAAGACAAGGCTTTCCACTCTCTCCATTCCTCTTCAATATAGTGCTTGGAGTTCTAGCAATAGCTATAAGACAACATAAGGAGATCAAGGGGATTCAAATTGGAAAGAAAGAAGTCAAACTTTCGTTATTTGCAGATGATATGATAGTGTACATAAGTGACCCCAAAAACTCTACCAAAGAATTCCTACAGCTGATAAATACCTTCAGTAATGTGGTAGGATACAAGATCAACTCAAAAAAATCAGTAGCTCTCATATACACAAAGAATAAAGAAGCAGAGAGAGAAATAAGAGAAACATCACCTTTCATGATAGCCACAAATAGCATAAAGTATCTTGGGGTAACAATAACCAAGGAAGTGAAAGATCAATTTGACAAGAACTTGAAGTCTTTGAAGAAAGAAATTGAAGAGGATACCAGAAAATGTAAGGATCTCCCATGCTCTTGGATTGGTAGGATCAACATAGTAAAAATGGCAATTTACCAAAGGCAATCTATAGATTCAATGCAATCCCCATCAAAATCCCAACAAAATTCCTCAGAGACCTTGAGAGAACAATAATCAAATTTATATGGAAAAACAAAAAACGCAAGATAGCCAAAACAAGCCTATACAATAAAGGTACTTCCAGAGCCATTACCATCCCTGACTTCAAACTCTATTACAGAGCTACAGTAATGAAAACAGCTTGGCACTGGCAAAAAAAACAGAGATGCTGACCAATGGAATCGAATTGAAGAAACAGATATTAATCCACAAACCTATGAACATCTGATTTTCAACAAAGGAGCTAAAATTATACAATGGAAAAAAGAAAGCATCTTTAATAAATGATGCTGGCATAACTGGATGTCAACTTGTAGAAGAATGAAAATAGATCCTTATCTATAACCGTGTACAAAACTCAAGTCCAAATGGACTAAAGACCTTGATATAAATCTGACCATACTGAACCTGTTAGATGAGAAAGTGGGAAGTAGTCTGCAGCACATGGGCACAGGAGACCACTTCCTACATGTAATCCCAGTAGCACAGACAATAAGAGCAACAATGAATAAATGGGACCTCCTGAAACTGAGAAGCTTCTGTAAAGGAAAGGACACAGTCAGTAAGACAAAAAGGCAACCTATTGAATGGGAGAAGATCTTCACCAACCCCGCATCAACCCAACTTTAAAAGTGTCTTTAGTCTATCACAGTCTTAATACTTTGAAAGTCCAATGTTCAAAGTTAAAACTCTGTTCTGAGACTCATGCCAATCTCTTAACCATAATCCCTATAAAATCAAAAAGCACATTACATGCTTTCAACATATAGAATGCTACAAAATATAAATTATCATTCTAAAAGGTAGGAAAAGGATCATGGTGAGAAAATACTGCACCAAAGCAAGATCAAAAACCAGCAGGGCAAACTCTAAACTTTGCACGTCCATTTCTGATATCAAAGTGCTCTTTAGACCTCCAAATCTTTTCAGCTTTGTTGGCTGCAACACACATCCCTTTCTTAGGCTGGTTCCACACCCTGTTAGCAACTTTCCTAGCAGGAATCTCAGGACTCTGGCATCTACAACATCTTAGAATATCCAACAAAATTCAGTTTTCACTTTCACAAGTTCACACAGCAGTGTCTCTGGACCTTCATGCAGGGATACTCTTGTCATATACTAGACCTCAGAAGCTTTTCTCAGCATCAGAGGGAGATTACACAATGCCTTTCTTATATTCTTGACCCTAAAACCAGAAAGATGTGTCCAAAGCTGCCAAGCTCTGCTCTTTTCTGGGGCTGAAACTTGGCCCATTCCTTCAATTACCTTTGGACCAGATTTCTGGTTTTGATGATTTTCTTCACTTCTTAAACTTTTCTTAAATTCCTTTCTATAAGTTGGAAGCTTAGCTGGGTGGTGTCTTGCCGAGCTCTTTATTCCATATAGCACCAACCTTTTCTTTAAACATTTTATCTCCTTAAGCTCTGGTCTTAGATCTATTGTACTTCTTGATGAGCCTTTTTTCCTCAAACTTTTTGTGTTTTACCTTGCTTATTTTGCTCATTTTCATTAAAGATCTGCATAAGAGTGACTACTACTAAACACATGGCACAATCAATACTAAGCTGTCTTGAAATATTGACTGCCAATGCTATTAATAAAAGAACTCATCAATTTAGCCCCAGATTTTTTTGACAAGGGCAGAAAATAGCCATATTCCTTACCAAAAATATCACTAGAATGTTCTCTAAGTCACTTACTAATATTTGCCTTCTCAGCAACCTCTTGATCCAGTGATTATAATCCACATTACTAGTATGGCCCATTAAACACCACATAAAGTGATCAACTGCTTTCCTAATCTACCCCCAAAGTCCACATTCTATCAACAAACACCATGGTCGGGACTGTCACTGTGATTCCATACTGCCTGGTACCAATGTATCTCTTAGTCAGTGTTCTATTGCTGAAAGAGACACCATGACCATAGCAAGGAATTCTTAGAGAGGAAAAATGTTAATGATACTTGCTTACAGTTTCAGAGGTTTAGTCCATTGTCATCATAGTAGGGAGCACAGTGTCACAAAGGCAGACATGGTGCTGGAGAAGTAGCTGAGAGTTCTACATCTGAATCCACAGGTAGTAGGAAGAAAGAGAGTTCCTGGGCTCAGAATGTGCTTTTTGAAACCTTAAAGTCCACTCCCATTGACATACTTCCTCCAGCAATGCCATACCTTCTAATCCTTCTGACTCTAGGTCCTTTTGTCTGTGAGGTCCTTGGCCAGCAAGTGGCCCCTACCAGTTGCCTGTTGATCCATCTGGAGGGGTAAGTGTGCACCTGCCCAGCCGGCAAGAGGTGCCGAGAAAGGAGTACAGGTGCCCTCCCATCCCCCAAACTTTCTGGCCATTCAGCGGGGCTTCTTCCCGGCTACTGGCTTGCTCTAGGTATCCCACTCCAACTTGCCCCCTCGAGTACCCCTTCCCATCTGCGGGGTCCTAGGATCCCCCAACTCAGCTTGTTTTGGGGCTGAGACTCTAGGGACACAGTGGTGAGTGCAAGGCTGCAGGGTTTCTTTGTTCCACGGAGCTGGCAGCTACCAAGCCTGCCCTTTTGTCTGTGAGGTCCTTGGCCAGCAAGTGGCCCTGACCCAGGACCAGTAGATCCATCCGGAAGGGGTCCTTAGATCTACCACCATAGCCTACTTCAGGGAGGAGGTGATCTGAGAGCCAACTCCAGAGTTGAGGGGACCTAAGAGAGGGAAGAACAAGCAAATTTCCCAAGTGCACAGTTAACCACAGCAATAATCAGACCAGGCCACCGAGACTCTCCTGACCACATTTGAAGGAAGAGATGGGCAGGCGCCAGCAAGAATTCCTCCAACAACCTGAAAATCAACATAACACCAGAATCCAGCGAATATGCAACAGGAAGACCTGAGCAACCTAATCCAGAAGAAGTAGAAGAAATCTACTTTAAACATAACATTACGAAAGTGATAGAGACCATTAAAGAAGAGGTGAAAAACTCCTTTAAAGAAAGGGATGAGAAGACTAACAAAACATTAGAAGAAATAAATAAATCCCTCAAAGATACTCTAGAAAACCAAGAAAAATCAATCAAACAGGTAAAGGAAACAGTTCAAAACTTGAAAACTGAAATGGAGGCAATGAAGAAACCACAAACCAAGGGATGGCTTGATATGGAAAATCTGGATAAATGAACAGGAACTACAGAGACAAGTATAACCAACAGAATATAAGAGATAGAAGAAAGAATCTCAGACGCTGAAGATACAATAGAGAAAATAAACTCATTGATCAAAGAAAACAACAAATCCAACAAATTGGTAACACAAAACATCCAGGAAATCTGGGACACCATGAAAAGACCAAACCTAAGAATAATAGGGGTAGAAGAAGGAGAAGAATTCCAGCTCAAAGACCCAGAAAATATATTCAACAAAATTATAGAAGAAAACGTTCCCAACCTAAAGAAGGATATTCCTAGGAAGGTTCAAGAAGCATACAGAACACCGAATAGACTGGATCAAAAAAGAACGTCCCCTTGCCATATAATAATCAAAACACAAAACATACAGAATAAAGAAAGAATATTAAGAGCTGCAAAGGAAAAAGGTCAAGTAACATATAAAGGTAAACCTATCAGAATTACACCCGACTTCTCTATGGAAACCATGAAAGCCAGAAGGTCTTGGATAGATGTGCTGCAGACACTAAGAGACCATGGATGCAAGCCCAGACTACTATACCCAGCAAAGCTTTCTTTCACCATTGATGGAGAAAATAAGATATTCCAGGATAAAAACAAATTTAAGCAATACATAGCCACAAACCCAACCTTACAGAAAGTACTAGAATGTAAACCACAACTAAAGGAAGCAAACAACACCCGTAACAACACAGACATCTGACAACCCTCCACCAGCACAACTCAAAGAAGGGAAACACACAAACTCTACCACCAATAATAATAATAATAATAATAATAATAATAATAACAACAATAATAACAATAACCGGAGTTAACAATCATTGGTCATTAATATCAATATCAATGGACTCAACTCACCTATAAAAAGGCACAGGTTAAGAGAACGGATACGAAAACAGGATCCAATATTCTTCTGTTTACAAGAAACACACCTCAACCAAAAAGGCAGACATTATCGTACAATCGCTGGATTCTGGCATTGTCACGTTGCTTTTTAGGTTGATGGAGGAATTCCTGGATTGGCACCTGCCCATCTTTTCCCCTCCTATTGGATCAACTGGTACTCGATCGAGGCCACTTGCTCCGTCTGGATGGATCTGGATCAGGGGCCCTCGCTGGCCGAAGAACCTGCCGAGCTCCTCAGAACCGTATGGGTCTAACCTCTGTCTGGATCAGAAGCCCTCTCCGAGCGCCTGCCACACTCAAAAGGATGTCTTCTCTGCTCCATGCACCACACAAAGCCCTGTGGCTTTGTATATGCCCCCTTTTCCCTCAGGGCCTCAGCCCGAAAGCAGGCTGAGTTCCTTTTGGGAACCTAGGACCCCTCTGGTGGGAATGGCTGGATCTGAAGCCCTCTCCAAGGGCCTGCCGCACTCAAAAGTAGCGCTTATTGATGGGTGTTAACAAAGATATTTAAAAGGTAGTTTGACACTATTCAAGTTAGCTAAACAATGGTTCTTAGTTACCACCTAAGGTCTGTGGTCTCCTTTACTCTTAATTTTGTTAACAAAGTTTACAATATCTCGTGTAGATTCCTTCCTATGCAGTGGGCCTCCAAGCCAATCAGAGAAGTGTTAGTTACCCTATAACAAGAATGTCATAACTGTACAGGTGAGCACATCTTGCCTGTGAGGCTCTTTCTGTAGTTCATAAAGTTCCCAGCTGGGTAAGACTCTTTGTGTCTTTTCCTTTCCAATATAGCATAGAGGTTTTGAGGTTGCTCATAAGAATTTGCAACTTTAATCCCTTCTTTTATGTGTTTGTTGTTCCTTTACCCCTGCAAGTCCCACAAGAACCACGCAGAAATATTTCTTTATTGACTTCTTTAAGTGTTTATCCACCTCTGAGTACAGTAGTATATTTATGTCTACCTTTCTATAGAAGCAGCTTATGCAAAATTCATCTAGAACATAACTGTGTTCCCCTCTAGTGGCTCCTTTCATTGTCATTCTAACATGCTGTAGAGAAAATTGATTTCAGGTGACTCCAGTCAACTCTTTATTTTGGTCTCTCCCAGAGTGCTTTGAAAGATAGTTCCAGTTACACACACACCCAGGGATGCAGGATGTTCTGACAGCACAAGAGCTTACCTTCAAGTTATTACAGATTAATGCTTCAGGTGAATGAATTTTGAAATACATGTTTGATCTTTCAATTATTTACCTGATTAGGGACTCCAATGTTTTTTGTCTCATTTCTTGGTCTTCTCCTTGAAGATTAACTTGAAATCTCAGCTCCACAGTAAATCATCACTTTTCCTGCCCTACTCTATTGTCCCCTGAAATTAATTATCTGGTTCTGGTTATCAAGTGGATATAAGAGGAACTTCCATGGAGTTTGGAAGTAAACAGAAAAGCAACAACACTTAGTGGGTGAAGATTATCTGGACTAAATGTAGTAACTAAAAGGATGCTGAGCTGCCAGGGAGCTTCAGATTATCTATTTTGTTGTAGGTCTCCTCCATGACTGTTGATCCTCCAAATTGGTGGTGGCCCCCGTCTCACCTCTAGCCACCTGACAGAGACTGACAGAGACACAGTGGGACATGAACATAGTTAGTCTCTTAGGTTGATTAGCTGTTAACTTTCTGATCCTCTAAGTCTGTCTAGACAATCACTTTCCCAGCCTTTGTCAAAATGGAATTATGTCAAAGTGCTTACTGACCCATTTCCTATAACAAATACTAGTCCAGTTTTCATGAATATTTATAGCTGTGTATCTTAGTCAGTGTTCTATTGCTGTGAAAAGACACCATGACCGTGGAAACTCTTATAAAGGAAAACAATTAACTGGTGCTTGCTTATAGTTTAAGCAGTTTAGTCCTTTAGCAACATTGTAGGAAGCATGACAGTATGTAGGCAGGCATGGTGTTGAAGAAGTAGCCAAGAGTTCTACATCCAGCTCCACAGGCAGTGGGAAGAGAAAAAGCACTGGGCTTCTGAAAACCCAAAGCCCATTCCCCATGACACACTTGGTGTAGGAGGTCCTTTTGTCTATGTGTTGTTTTTTTTAATGAATAAATAAACTACCTTGGCCTGTTGATAGGGAAGAACTTAGATAGGTGGGAAAAACTGCTCTAAATGTTTGGGAGAAGGAAGACAGAGAGAGAGAAGCCATGGAGCTGCTAGAGATAGACATGCTGAAACTTTGCTGATAGGCCACAACCTCATGGTGATGCACAGATTACTAGAAATGGGTAATACTTAAATTAAGAGTTAAGAGTTAGCCAATAAGAAGCTAGAGCTAATGGGCCAAGCAGTGTTTTAAATAATATGGTTTTTGTGTGATAATTTCGGGGCTAAGTGACCAGGAACAGCCAAGTGGCTCTCTCCTCCAATAGATTGGCGCCAACATGGTAAAACTAAAATCTACTTAAAAACCTAAGAGAGCTTAATTCTAGACACAAAAAATACAGAGTTAAACACAGCTTCTTGTTGTTTACTGGAGGCTTGGTACAGCTTTCTTGAGAGGTTTTTCCTGATTCAGCAGTAGGTAGCAGAAAAAAAGTCTCAGCCATTTTGAAATGCTGGCTTTCAGGGCCATGCTGACATCGCGACCTCTGGTTCTTTCTGGAGACCAAATATTTGAATGGGGTTTGTGTGCAGTGTACTGCGGCTTGCTTGATGGCAATGTGGACCAGCTGTGTGCCTGGAATGGGACAGTGTGTGTGGCTCTCGGAAGCAGTGAGCAGCTCCCCCATGTTGGAATGGGCACAGCAAGCATGTAGTACTGTATGTACCCTAGTAATGTTGCAGCTTAGATTCTTAAGTGCCTAGCATTTTAAGACATGCTTCTGGTCACAAAATAATTACAGATATGCAATGAAGACAAATCCAGATAAAAAGACTATAAATGGTCACAGTGTTGGATAAAGGTACATAGGCTTGGGAGAGAGAAGAAAAAATATAGGCAGTTATTTTTTATAAAGTAAATGTTTTTTTATAAGTAGAGTCTTTAAAGAAACAGGGTATAGAAAAAAGTAAGCCATGTAAAGAAGGAAAATTCACAGAGAATCTGGGTTATGTATATTATTGTGTAATCTTTGAATTTTTTGACTGTAAATGAGCTAAGTTCAGAGAGACATTTCATTGTATGGGCTGATAAGTTAAACCAGCATGTATATTATAAAGGTATAATGACTTCCAAATTTGGGTCTAAGGAAGAGGTTCTTCTCTTGTTTCCACAGAGGATGAGGAACTGTAGATTGCTTCTAGACTGGTGTGGTTTGATAGAGCACAATCACCTGAAAGGTCACCATAAACACCCTCAAAATATTACTTTGCCCCACTGCTGACTGAGATGAACCTAGCACACAGGATATACCATGAAAGACTTAATTAACAGTGCCCCCAAACATCAGGAAGTATTATGGACAAAACTACACCCATATTCCCAAACATTGTTTGTAAATGCTTCTTTATATTTAAAAGGGAATATGATATAGATATGAATAATTTGCATTGTTATGGATCTTTGTTTATTGGTACATATTTAAGGTCAATTTTGTTATATATATATGTATGTATTTCTGATGTTGATTAAGGTATTGTGTTTGTGTAGCTCATTTGAAAATGTAATGTATAATTAAGAAATATAAGTTAATAGATAATCATCTATAATAGTCAAGCTTGTAGTCATGTTAGTTAGATTTTCTAGATGTATAGAGATATATTTCAGTTAGATAGGTATTCTTCAAATCTTTCAGAGACCTTCAGAACATGGCATTTTAAATGTTTTAATAACTTAGGACTTTTCATGACAATGAGACACGTATGCTGCTGATAGCACCAATTATTTCGAAAGGAAGATGAGAATTAAAGAAGCTCCTTATGGAGTTTGCTAGCCATCTGGGCAAGAAACTGCTCCTGCCTGGACTGCAGAACTAGACATGTAGGACCCAAAGAGAAATGACTGCTGAACTTGCCTAAAGGTGAAACAATCCTATCAGATTCCTGCATCATGAAAGAGTCTGCTAGACATTCTGTAGGACACAGAAGAAAGGGACTAAAATTCCTTCTTCATGGAAAAGTTTGCCAGATACTATAGACATGTAAGCTGAATGTGGATGCCCCAATGGTACAGAAAATCTTTGGGTGAATGTCCAGGAAGAGAGGTGTCTCTGTAAATTCTAGAGTTTTGGAAGTTGCTTACTTAGGTAATATTATATCCTTCTGGAGTCTTTGATGGAGTTGAAAAATTTATACTTATAGTTTTTCATAGTTATAATAAAAGATAAAGTAGATATAAATATTGTAACTATAATTCTTGTTTGATACCTGTTTTGTTATATGTAATTTTACTATGTTAAATGTAAAGCCTTCCTTTTTGTTTAAACAGAAAAAGGGAAATGGTGTGGGAGGTCCTTCTGTTTATGTGTTGCTTTTATTGGTTAATGAATAAAGAAACTGCCTTGGCCTGTTGATAGGGCAGGAAAAACTGGATTGAATGCTGGGAGAAGGAAGATGGAGAGAGAGAAGCCATTGAGCCACTAGAGACAGATGAGCTGAAACTTTGCTGGTAGGCCACGACCTCATGGTGATGCACAGATTACTAGAAACGGGTTAAATTAAGCTGTAAGAGTTAGCCAATAAGAAGCTAGAGTTAATGGGCCAAGCAGTGCTTTCAATAATATGGTTTTTGTGTGATTATCTCATGCTAAGTGGCTGGAAACAACCAAGTGGCTCCCTCCTCCAACACACACTTTCTCCAATAAGGCAACACGCTCTTCAACAAGGTCACACCTCCTAAACCTCATATAGCTCCACTCTCTAAAGCATTGAAATATTTGAGTCTATGGATGCTGTTCCTATTTAAGCCACCATGCCATGTTGTCTGGCAATCAAGACAGGCCTTTAGTATAGTAAAGAATAGCAAATAATTGTTTACATATCAAAGACCAACCAGGTTGTGTAGTATTATTTTACTTACTGCAAAATTATAAAATCAGAAAAGATGAATTGGTTCTTCTCCAAAAATGGGGCTTTTAGTACCAACTTCCCATTCTATAATGCTCCTTCTTGGTTCATTTTCACTCTTCTGCTTCCACTTGGCTCTTCACATCATGTGATGGGCACATTTACAGACTGCAAGCTTGGAGACCTCTGAGGTCTCACTCCTATGTTTCCCTTTAATTCTTATTTTGCATTAATTTTTTCTCCCTTGTACTGGGCTTGTAGAAATGACATGATCTTCACAAGGTGGGGTGGCACCCTGAAATAACTGTTTCTGGGCTGTTGCCTTTAAAGATGCCTCTCTGATATTGCTGAGAAAAAAATGTGTAATCTTTATTTAGGCACACAATTCTCATTCTGTGACAACATGCAGCCATTCTCATTTAAACTCTTTTTGCAGAACAATTTGGTAGCATTCCGCTTATTATGCATTTAATTGCCTTTTAATTGGTGCAGCTGTTTTCAACATGTTTGAAACATATTGGAACCATCTTCTTAGAACCCATTTTAGGCTTACTTCCTGCCCTGGATTTCATTATTGTTAAGTTGACACCCTATGCTTGGGTCCCTCAAGTGTAATCAAAGACTTGATGCCTAGAATAAAACATCCAAACACCCATAATTTTTATAGAGAATGAGGAAAGAATGTTTTAATAACTATAAGTAGATGGACACAGGGGCATGTGCCTGTAACCTTAGCTACTTAGGAAGCTGAGACAAAACGATGACAAGTCGAAGCCCAATAAGAAATAACTTAGCATGACCCTGTTTCAATAAGATTAAAAGTTTAAAAAAGACCATACTGCTGCATATGATCGTGTACTCCTTTAATCCCTGTACCCAGTAGAAAAGGAAGGCAAATCTCTGTGAGTCTGAGATCAGCCTGCTTTACATAGTGGTATTTCGACCAGATAGAACCCCAAACTGAGACTCCAATCTCAAAAATAAATAAATAAATAAATAATGTAAAAGGCAGTACATGTAGTATAGTAATCTGGGTTTTGATCCCCAGTTTTTCCAGTTTCCTATTTCAAAGCTGGAAGTCATCCCAGGAACAAAAATGACCAGGAGGTCTTAGAGAATAGCAACTCAAATTTCAGTTCAAAATCCACCATTACAAAGACTGAGGCAAGTGATTTACCTTTCTGAATAAACGAAGTTGCCCTATAAAGTTCTAGATTTTAGATTTTGGCGTCTGTTTTAATATACAGGAGACATTCCTTCATGTCTTGTACTATGTAGTGAAGACATGTTAATAAAGTTGTATAGTTTTGAGGTTTTATGCTTGGATTATTTTCACTTTTGTAACACACAGGCTGTCCAGATGCTTGCTTTCTTATTTACTTACCCATTTTGCTGAAGCAGACAGGAGAAGGACAGGTTTAAGAGGTATTGGCTAGTAGAGTCTGAGTCTTAATGTTTATTCTTGTGACCCTGTATTAATAATATCTAACTCATAGCGTTGTTCTGAGGGAAAAAACAAAGAAAGATGATCATGGAAGTACTTTATAAACTAAAGGAGATTACTGCCGTGCACAATGCCTTTCTGTGCTCTGTGTGCTACCATTCAGTTACCGAGCTGATAGGGACTGGAGGTTGAAACACACAAACTCATGGAGACAGGGAGACAACACAGACAGACAGAGAGACAGGGACACAGACCTCAAGTCACTGGTAAGAAGCCCCTTTATTCAGTAGCACCATGGAGGCTTATATACCTAACAGTCAGGTGGGCCAACAGGTGAAAACCTTATCCTCTGATCCTCAAGACAAGGCAACATGTGCTCGTGAAGCACAGCTTTCAGTAACTCAAATCAGAGATAAATATCTCTAGCAGGGAAGAGCAGCTGGAGGCAAGGACTCCAAATGGTCCCAACAGATTACTTTTACATCACAAGTCCTTAGGTTAATAAGAAATATGGATATTTTGTAACAAGAAGAATGCTGAAAAAATATAAATAAATTCATCAAAACACACAATTAGCCACTCATTTACCCAGCTCATTCCTACTTTTCAGTATCTGGAGTCCCTCCACAGTCATTATTACCTCTAACTGGAGTGGAGATCAGATGAGAAAAATCTAACCAGCTCAGTTCCCTAGTGGTTTTCTAAACAAGATAGAAAAGCTAAAACGTCATTTCTAAGCCACAGATTAGTCTACCTTGAATTGTAGAGGATGACACTCAAGTACTGAAGATTTATTCAAGTGGTAGCTGCTTACTTATGTTACCACAGAAGATTAGATGTGTTAGCTTTGCCTTATAAGTGGAATATTGACACAACTTAAGTACATTTTACGTAGCCATACACCAGGAGTGTGTGTAATTTCCCTGCCCCAGTCAGTCAAGAATACTAGAAACTTTACAGTATACATCCACAGAATGTAGATTCCCATGGAATAGTCATCTCTACAACTTTCAAGTGTGCTTTTGCTGACTGCTCACAAAAGAGTGTCTTCTATCGGGCTCTTTGCTATGTGGACAGCTTTGTGCAAACTTATTTGGAATGACCTTACATTCAATGACTGATCAGTGCTATGATACAAGGCTAATGTCATTTACCTTGATGAAAATGTCTCTAATGGCAGATTGGCTGAGCTCTCAGCATCACTTTCTCCTTTTCCCAATCCTTTACCACTCACTCCTGTAAGTGGTTATTTGTCTGAGTTGTCCCTGAGACCAAGGCCCAATCAACTACTTCTCCCCAATTGTTGTTTCTGACTCAGAATCTTCTCCGGGAACCTTTCCATGACATTCGTGACATCAATGGCTTCTTGAGGTTCCTTTTCTCGGTGTAGAAAATATTTCCTTCTTGGAATAAAGCCCTGGAAATTTCTGTTGGAAAACAGTTTTAGCTGTCAGATTCTTTTGAAGAAAATTGTGCACCCTTAATAGGGCTTTTTCTAGCAGAAGCCTATATCCAGTGGCTGATCAGCATGGTGTAATGGCTACACTGCCTCATTTATACCTTGAAAATTCTGAAGGGCTACCTCAGTTCCAGGACTCCATTTCTTTCCTTTCAGAAATATTTTTTCTTTGCATATACTTTGTTACTTTTTGATGATTTCATATATGAGCACCATATTTACATAATTTCCACTGTACTCTCTCCCTCAACAACTCTTTCTGTGCCCCCAACTCACTTCCTCTCAAATTCATGAACTCTTCTTTTATTTTTACAGTTACATACATATCATGTATATATGTATGCTCCTGTTAAGTCCTTTTAGTGTTGCTGGTATATGTTTTATATAGAGCTTGAGAATGGATAACCTATCAGGGGCACATCCTATAGAGTAATTCTTCCTTCCTCAGCATCAATCAATTGGCTATAACTCTTCATCTAGGGGTGAGGCCTCATCAGATTTTCCCATTCATGCTGGGATCAACAGGCACTCTCATTGTGAAGGTCTTTTTACGTTGAAGACACTCACAGCAGACATCCTGTGACTATTATAGTATTTCTACCCCTCTTCTACAATATTTCTAAGATTTGGATATAGGGGTTGTGTTATAGATTTATTGGGGATGAGTGACACGCAGTTGGTTATTCTCTACATTTTGATCAGTTGTGGATTCCTGCGATGAGGTTTTTTGTTAGAAGGTTTTTACTTTTTATTTTTTTGATCTTATTTTCTGTGGGTTTTTTAAGACATGGTCTTCTCTTGGTTTAATTTTGGTGGTTTTGATGATTTTAGAAACTTATCCATTTCTTTTAGATTTTCTATTTTAATGGGGTATGTAATGAGCCTTTTTTTTTGTCCCATCAGCCAGCTCCAAAATAATGACATGGAGACTTCTTATTAATTATGAAAGTGGACCTATAGCTTAGGATTGTACCTAACTAGCATTTATAACTTAAACCCATTTTATATTAATTTACTTTCTGCCACAAGACTTTTCCCTTTCCTTATATAGAATATCTGACTTGCTCTGAGTCTTCTGGCAAAATCCCTGTGCCTTGATTCTGCCTCCTCTTCTCTCTCCCTGAAAATCCTACCTATCCTCTCTTTCCTAGCTATTGGCCATTCAGCTCTCTATTAAACTAATCAGAAGGTGCCTTGGCAAAGACACTTCTTCCCAGAATAAGAATACTTATTCTGCAGCAGGGGTGTAAGATTTTTAAAGTATCGATGGAAAATATTTTCAATTTCTTTTGTTGTAATGTTTTGCTATTCATTTCTGATTCTGTAAATTTGAGTCATCTCTTTCTTTTGGTTAGTTGGGCCGAGGATCTATTAAGCTATGTATTTCTGCCCTTATTTAATTAATTCCTGCTCTGATTTTTATTATTTCTTCTTATCTACTGATTTTGAGATTGTGTCATTTTGTTTTTTTCAAATTCTTAGGTTGTGTCATTAAGTCATTTATTTGTGCTCTTTCTGATTTTTATTTTTATTTTTTGTTTTTTTGAGACAGAGTTTCTCTGTGGCTTTGGAGCCTGTCCTGGAACTAACTCTTGTAGACCAGACTGGTCTTGAACTCACAGAGATGCCCCTGCCTCTGGCTTCTGAGTGCTGGTATTAAAGGTATGTACCACCATTGCCCAGCTTTTTTTCTGATATTTTTTGAATGTTGGTGCTTATTTTTGCTGTGGTGTTCTATTATTTTCATTTGATTCCAGGAATTATTTCTATTTCTGTTTTCACCTGTTAATTGTTTAGTAATGAGCCAGTAATGTATTGTTTAATCTCCACATGTTTGTGTATTTACTGGAGATTCATTTGGTGTTAATTTTACACTTTATTGCATTATAGATTGTTCATGGAGGTAATTCAACTTATCTTAATTTGTTAAGATTTGCTTTGTATTCCAATTTTGTTTTAGTTTATCTTATTTTAAAGATGCTTCCATAGGCAGCTGAGTAGACTGTACAATTATTCGATGTTTGAAAATAACCTGTAAATATCTATTAGGCTCTTTTGGAATATGGTATCATGTAATTCTCATGTTTCTATGTTTATTTTTGTCCAGATAACCAATTTATTAGAAAAAGCGGGATGATTAAATCATCTACTATTAGTGAGTCAGAGTTAATCTGTGTCTTTAAGTCCATTCCTATGCTTTTAATGAAGTTGGGCGTGCCAGAAGTTGGTGTATATATATTTAGAATTGAAATGTCTTCTTGATTAATCAGTCCCTTGTTTAGAATGAAGTTCCTTTCTTTACCTCTTCTCATTTGTTTTAGTTTGAAGTCTATTTTGTCAGATACTATAGGATCACAGTGATTTTGTTTTCTGGTATTTTTGCTCAGACTTTCACTTTCAGGTGATAGGTATCTTTGAAGGTAAGTTGAATTTCTTATAGATACCAGCTATGTTGTTTTTTGCTTCTTAATCCCTTCACAAATCTTTGCCTTTTGATTGGAAAGTTGAGGTCATTCCTATTTATTGTTATTATTCAAGAATGTGTGTTAATTGTTGTCGGTATTGGATGTTTGTGTTGATAGTTCTGTTTTATACGTATTTAATTTGTTTCTTTAGTTGCTTCGACATGTGTATTTCCCTCTTCTATCTGAAGTATTGCTCTAGTATTCTCTGTAGGACTGGTTTGCTGAGGTGACTATGAATTATTTCAGGCTAATTATATCATAGAAATATTTCTTCCTTCTTCAACTATGGCAGGTTATTTTGCTGAATATGATAGGTCTGGGTTGGCATTCCTGATCTGTTAGAATATGGAGTACATTGTTCCAAGATCTTCTGGCTTTCAAAGTTTCCACTGATGAGTTTTCCTTTATAAATGACTTGTGTGTTTTTCTTTTTTTAACTTTCAATACTCTTTACATGTTCTGTATATTTAGTGTTTTAATTTTTACATATTTTGGAGAGTTTCTAGTCTGGTCTTGTTTTTTAGCTATTATGTGTGCTTCTTGTATCTATACATTGATGCTTTCCTTAGTTTGGGAAAGATTTTTTTCCTGTGGTCTTGTTGAATGTCTATTCTATGCCATTATCCTGACATTATTCTCTTTCTTTTATACCTGTAATTAGAAAAGTTGGTCTTCTTAAAAGTTGAAAATAGATTCTTTTCTCATATCATATGTCTTGACTATAGTTTTTCCTTCCTCTACCCCTTCCAGTTCCTCCCCTAATTTCCCTTCCATTCATTTTCACTCCCTTTCTCTCTCTCATTAGCAAAGAATAGGCTTCTATGAAATAACAACCAATCATGACAAAATAAAAAATAATAAGATGAAGCAAAAACTTTTGTGTTGAAGTTGGACACAGCTACCAAACAGGAGGAAAAGAGTCCTAAGAGCAGGCAGTAGAGTCAGAGTCCCACTCATTTTCATAGAAGTACTAGGCTGATAGTACAATGTATATGCAGAGGACCTGGGAAAGACCCATGCAGGCCCTGTGCTTCCTGCTCCATTCTCTCTGAGCTCATATATGCCTTGCTTAGTTGATTCTGGTCTCTGTATCTATACTTATCTGCTGCCAGAGGAAGCCCCTCTGATATGACTGGGTTAGGCATTGACCTATGAGTATCACAAAATATCATTAGTAATCATTTTATTGATTTTTCTATTTTTAGATCAGTTGTGTTTTATTTTTCCCTAGGTCTCTGAACTATTTAATCTCCTGTTCTTTGTTTCCCAAGCAGTATTGGGTAGTGATCCCTTCTCATAGAGTGGACCTTAAGTCAAATGACATAGAGGTTGTCTATTCCCACAAGTTCTGTGCTACCATTGCCCTAACATATTTTTCAAAGGTGGCTGAATTGGTGTTTCAATTTCTCTTTTGGTAGCCTGCGAGAACTTTCTTGCCCCAAAAGACACTAGAACATAGGGATGACTGCTTCATCTAATTATTACTTCTACTTCTCCATATTCAAAGAGTTGTGTGGATGTTGTCCTTGGCAATGGCACTCTGATGCCGGCTTGCAGAGAGCAAACTTTTTGCCTTAGCACTTTCTTGGGTTATTTGGGGATTTCCAAGGGTACCCTTTTGCCAACAACTCAATTGAATGTAGCCAAATTCCTCCACAGGAAGCCTTGCCTGGCTACAAAAAATGGCCAGATGACACTCTGTGTTCCTCATTCCTATGAATCTTCATTAGGATCAATTTCATAGATTGCAGAAAGTTTCTATTGCATTAGGTTTCCATACTGCCTTTCTCCATGTTGGAGAAGGCCACTAGTTAGTTCCTGGCTGCTCAACCCCAAAATAATTACACAGAAACTGTATCAATTAAATCACTGCTTGGCCCATTAGCTCTAGCTTCTTATTGGCTAACTCTTACATATTAATTAAACCCATCTCCATTAATCTGTGTATTGCCACAAGGTCGTGGCTTACCAGCAAAATTTCTGTATCTGTTTCTGGCAGGGCTACATGGCTTCTCTTTGACGCTGCCTCCTTTCTCTCAGCATTCAGTTTAGTTTTCTCTGCCTAGTTTTGTTCAACCCTATCAGGACAAGCCACTTTCTTTATTAACCAACTATATTCACAGCATATAGAAAGAAATTCCACATCACCCCCAATTTCAGCTCTCATTCCCTGCACTGTTTCCCCTAATCCCATTCCCCATCAGATCTCTCCTCCCATGCTGACCTGTCCCCAGTTCACCTATAAAATCTATTCTACTTCTCTTTCTCTGGGAGATTATACATTTTTCCTAGACCACTCCCCCTTTACCTATTCTCTCCGGGTCTGTGTATTGTAGCTTGATTATCATTTATTTGATGGCTAGTATCCATTTATAAGTGTACATACCATATTTCTCTTTCTTGGTCTGGTTATCTCACTTAGGATTGCTTTTTCTAGTTCTATACATTTGCCTTCAAATTTACTGAGGTCATTTTTTTTAAAATAGCTGAGCAATACTCTATGGTGTACATGTACATGTATTGTTTATTCATTCTTCTGTGAGGGACATCTAGGATATCAACTTTTGGATATTATGAAAAAAGCAACAAAGAACACAACCAAACAAGAGTCCTTGTTGTAGGATATTTTGTCCTTTGGATATGTGACCAAGAGTAGTACAGGCAGATCTTGAGGTGGATCAATTCTCAATTTCCTGAGGCATTCTTATAATGGCTATACAAGTTTGCACTCTCACCAGCAGTGGAGGAGTGTTCCTCTTGTTCCATATCCTCACCAGCATGAGCTACCATTTGTGCTTTTGGTCTTAGTCATTCTGAAAGGTGTAAGATTGAATCTCAAAGTCATTTTGATTTGCATTTCCCTGATGGTTAAAAATGTTGAAAATTTCTTTAAGTGTTTTTCAGCCATTTGAGATTCCTCTACTGATTATTCTCTGTTTAGATCTGTACCTGATTTTAAAATCGTATTATTTGATATGTAGTTTCTTGAGTTCTTTATACATTTTTGTATATTGGTCCTCTTTCAGAAGTGAAATTGGTTTAAAAAATATTTTTTTCCATTCTATAAGCTACTACTTTGAATGACTGTGTCCTTTGTTTTACAGAAGCTTTTTTTTTGTCAGTTTTATGAGGTCCCATTACTGAATTGTGATCTTCCTGCTTGAGCTATGGATACTCTGTTATTGTGTTCACAGTGTCATCTCCTATGTTAATGTGTTCAAGGCTATTCCTATTTTCTCTTCTATAAGGTTCAGTATATCTGGTTCTATGGGAGAGTGTACTTACCAAACTGAGAACTCCTGAATTCTTACAACACTGATCTGTTACATTAATGGTTCTCAGACTTCCTAAATTCGATGGCCTTTAATAGAGTGCCTCATGTTGTGGTGACCCCCCCCACCATAAAGTCATTTTCATCACTACATAAACATAATTTTGCTACTGTTATGAATTATAGCATAAATATCTGTGTTTTCCAGTGATCTTAGGTGACTCCTGTGAAAGGATTGTTCAACCCCCGAAGAGGTTGCTACTCACAGATTGAGAACTGCTATACTAAACTTCTCTCTCCCTCTAATTTTGGTTAATTTTCTTTTATTAATATTTATAGAACCCCATATTTTATGGAAGCAGTCACTTCTACAATAGTAAGCATCCTTTTCTCTTTTAATGTTTATTCATATTTACCTATTGTATTTCACTACAGTGTGTATCTTCTGGGTTGTTCAACCTGTTATCCCAGAGACAGAGGAAAGAATACTATGTATGCCATGCTTCCAAGATTTGAATCCATCTGAGGTCTTCTAGGAATATTTTATGTTTTTTACCTTCCCATGTGTTAGCATATAGAATGAAAAAAATGAAACACTAGTTTCTATCTTTCCTCCTTGGTGAATTTAAAAATCTATCATAGTTGTAGCTGAGAAACTTCAGGCAGGACTCCCTCAGCGATGTTAAATATACTCTTTTATTAATGATGTCTTCCTCCACAGCCTTCCAAAACTAATTGCCTACAAGGAGGCCAGAGAAGACCATCAGTCTTGGCTTTTAGGCCAGGGTTATAGTAAAGAAAGTGTAGGCTCAAGGGCAGCCTCAATTTAATTTTTAATAAGGATTTTTATTTAAGCATATTTGAATATAATTAATATTTATGTTTTCCTAAGCCACTAAAAGTAAAAATTAATTACTATGCTATATGGTTGTTTCAGAAATTCTGTATACACTGAATCAAAATAGCAAACTGCTATTATAAGATATATAAGCTTCTTATGAGCTTGATTAATGTGAATCAGATTGCCAGGTTCCCATCCACACCTGTGGAGGGTAACTTTGTTGTTAAAGTTTTAAAACTGATGGTTAGAGTGCTGAGCAAAGTGAAGCCACTTCTTATAGCCCAGTTTTAAGTGGTGAGGTGCAGGAACAATTTACTTCTAGTGGTCAGGGTGTACTGGCTGCATTACAGTTATTACTTTAATCTTTATATTATAATAGTTCTGAAAGTTACTTCATCTTCACTCTGAGAGTTACCTTCTTTATCTTTCATTATACTTTATTTTTATAACAACCCTGAAAGTTACCTCCTCACCATTTTATAGATGAAAAAGCTGAGGCTTAAATGGAGAGGTGTTCTATAACCATCTTATGTGGGACAACTGAGCTCAAAAAATAAACCTCTCTTAACCTTGCATTCAGTGGCTTGAAATAAGCTTTGATTAAAAAGAATTCAGAGAAATGGACACATGCTATAAATCAAGATTTATATTTTGAGATCCTCTTGTTAAGCACTTAGCAGCACATGACAGCTTTTAAAAACTGCCCACTGGGTTAGGATTCAAACACGGGGTGGACAGTCACCATGCTCTTTCCTGCAATCACTTGGGAAGAAGGGAGAGGCTGTTCTGTTATTTGGAAGTAAAATTTAGCCAGGCATTATCCAGCATTCCCTTTACAGTTTCAACTCTTGCCAAAAAGCAAAGTCAAGTGGCAAAACTATCAAAGGAAAACCAAAGAGACAAAGAAAATTTGACTCTTGTTTCTTCAGAATCCATGAGTAAATTCAAAGGATGATGCTTTGAGAAAGACCCATTGGAATGTTATTTTTTTTGTAGTGAGGAGGAGGAACCCATGGAAGCATAAATCCACACTATCTAATTATAAGAGATGGAGTTTAATCTGTGGGCCAGGTGTCCATCTGTTTCTCATTTCCAATATTAATTCAGTTAGAAGTGAGAGCATCATAAACCCAGAAAAAACTCAGTGATGCACTGCATTTCTGAGACAGGATTAATACAAGAAAGGACCTTCATGAAAGATAATAGTAGCATAGGTCAAATGTCTTCCTAAGTCTGGAGTAGACTAGAGTCAGATATTGAGAAAATAGATAAATAGATAGACCAATTTTTAATGACACTGGAATATCCCCCTGGGAGTGAGGATATTTCAATTGTTAGACAACATTTAATTTTGTGGGAATTTTACAGTCCTTTCCTTTGTGTATTAGTTCTGGGTTTACTAATTAATTGTTTAAGGATAAAAGTGCTACTTTTATTTATACTAATAAGTGATTTTGAAGTCATTGACTACGCAAAGACACAGAAACTGACCTATTTTGTACTAATAAAGTTTCTTCATGCCATGCAATAACAAGTTTAAAAAGTAGGTATTATGTTAAGTCCTTCTGTGTATGTGTTGCTTTTCTTGGTTAATGAATAAAGCTGTTTCAGCCAGTGGCTTAGCAGAATAGAGCTACATGGTAAAACTAAACTGAATGCTGGGAGAAAGAAGGTGGAGGAGTCAGAGATGCCATGTAGCTTTTGGAGAAGACAGATGCCAGAACTTTTCAAGGTAAGCCACTGCCATGTAGCAATATGCAAATTAATAGAAATGGGTTAATTTAAGATATAAGAGCTAGCTAGCAATACGTCTAAGTGATGGGCCAAGCAGTGTTTTAATTAATACAGTTTGTGTGATTATTTCGGGAGTCTAGCCATCCAGGAAACAAACAAGCAGCATCCTCAAACAAATAGGTATGTTTATGAGTGTCTTTATTCTTAATTTTTGAGCAAATCTCAGAGCTTTGAAATGCTGCCAGTACTCGGAGGTGGTCTCACATTTCATGAGCCAAACTTGACCTGGGCCCATCCTGCTCTCTGTTGAAGAGGTAGAACCTAGGAAATTACATTCCTTTTACTGTATCTCATGTTTATTTCCCTCCCTCAGTGCTCCAACATCATGGGAAGAAGCCATGGCCTACTCTGGTTCATCCAGGATACCTGAGTGGGTTTGACCACTATGTAGGAAACACTTTCTTGCCAGAATTTGCTGTAATTTGTTTTTGTAATAACTGACATTCTCACTGGGCTAAGATGAACTCTTTATATAACTGTAATTTGGATTTCTCTGATGTCTAATGAGGTTGTACATTTTTGCTCTTGAGAACTGCCTGCTCATTTCTTTAGTGTACTTATGGATTGGATTTAGTTTGTTGTTGTTTAGTATTGTCTAGTTCTTTGTTGTCTATTTTAGATATTAATTCCCAGTCAGATGTATAGCTTTTTTCTCTCTCTAAGCAGATTGTTAACTTGATTAACTCTTTTGTTTGCTGTAAAGAAATATTTTAATGTCGTGTCATCAGTTGTTGTTGACCTTCTATCCTGAACAACTGGAATCTGTTTCAGAAAGTCCTGTCATACACCTGTATCATAAAATGTGTTCATTACATTTTCTCTAATAACTTCAGAGTTTTCGGACTTACATTTGACTATTTGGATCTATTTCACTGAAGGATGAGAGTTAGGGATTTAATTACATTCTTTCACATCTAAATATGCATTTTTCTTAGCATTATTTGCTGAAAAGGTTGTATTTTGGCCAACACGCAATTTTGGCATCTTGTCAAAAATCAGGTAGTTACAATTGTGTGCCCTTATATCTGGATACTCTGTTTTATTATGCTGACCTCTGTATGTATTTTTATTCCAATACTGTCTTAGCTAGGGTTTCTATTGCTGCAATGAAATACCATGACTGAAAAGCAAGTTGGTAAGGAAAGGGTTTATTTGACTTACAATTCTACAGTACTGCTCAATATTAAAGGAAGTCAGGACAGGAACTCAATCAGGAACATGGATGCAGGAGCTGATGCAGAGGCTATGGAGGGTGCTGTTTACTGCCTTACTTCCCTTAACTTTTTTTTTTAAAAATAGAACCCAGGACCACCATCCTAGGGTCCTGTTCATCAATCACTAATTAAGAAAATGCCTAGCCAAGTATGGTGGTGCACACCTTTAATCCCAGAACTCAGGAGGCAGAGTCAGGGGAACTCTGTGAGTCCGATGTCAGCCTGGGCTGCAAAAGTGAGTTCCAGGACAGTCAAGGCTATCTTAAAAATTCATAGAAAGACAGGCGATGGTGTGCATGCCTTTAATCCCAGCACTTGGGAGGCAGAGGCAGGTGATCTCTGAGTTTGAGGCCAGTCTGGTCTACAAGAGTTAGTTCCAGGACAGCTAGGACTATGACACAGAGAAACACTGTCTCGAAAAACCAAAACAAACAAAAAAACATAAAACCACAGAAAAGAAAGAAATAGAAAAAAAGAACTTGTATAAAACCCAATCTTTTGGAGGCATTTTCTTAATTAAGATTCCCTTCTCTCTGATGACAGCTTGTGTCAAGTTGGCATAAAACTTCCAACATTGTTCCTTTTGCTCAAGATTGTTTTAAGTATACTGGGTACTTTGTGCTTCATATTAATTTTAGGATTTATTTACAATTTATGTACAGAATGGCATTTTATAGCATTGAGATTTTGCAGATTTATAGCGTTGAGAATTGCAGATTGCTTTTTGGTAGTGCATCCATTTTTCTAGTACTAATTCTTGCAACCCACAAGAAAGGATGAACTATGTAGTTTTGAGGCTGCTTTTTAATTGGATGCCAACAGTATAGATAAGTTATGTTTGGATCTAGAATTCCTTGATATTCTAGGTTCAGATCTAAAACTTCCAGCTTATTGGCAGAGATCCTACAGAAGCAGTGGCAGTGATGGAGAATGAACACTTAGTTTACTATGGATGTGATGAAATGCTATGACCAAGCATGACTTGGGGAAGAAAGGGCTCATTTCATCTTCCGGATTGTAGTCTATCATCCAGGAAAGTCAGGGCAGGAACTCAAACAAGGCAGGAACCTGGAAACTGATGTACAAAGTGTGAAAGAATGTTGCTTACTGGCTTGCTCCTTATGGCTTGCTCAGCCTGCCCTGCTTTCTTAAGCACCAGTTCATGGGTGGCACCACTTAAAATAATCTGGGCTCTCTCACATCAATCACTAATGAAGAAAGTGCCCTGAAGACTTGCCTACAGTCTGATCTTATGGAGGCATTTCTTAAGCTGAAGTTCTTTCCTCGCAGGTGACTCTAACTTGGTCATATTGGCATAAAAACTAACCAGCACAAACACATTACTATTTTGGAGGACTTTCAAATATTGAGAGGGTGACACTGTCAGGAATTAACCTCTTTTTGGCTTGAGAATGGCCTCATGTTCTCACATAGACCTTTCCTCTGTTTGGAGTTCACCAGTTTACTACAATGCCACTGTAGTGGTGTAAGAGGGTCCTTCTGTATTTCTGTTGCTTTATTCATTGGTTGAATAAAGAGACTGCCTTGGCCTTTTGATAGGGCAGCACTTCGGTGGGCAGAGTAGACAGGACGGAATTCTGGGAGGAAGGGAAGTGTGGCAGACACCATTCTGCTCCTGCCCAAGATGGACACTGATTAGACTCAGGCCGATAAGCCACAACCCCATGGTGATATACAGACTATTATATATGGGTTAGTTTAATATGTGAGAGTTAGCCAACAAGAGGCTAGAACTAATGGCCAGGCAGTAATTTAACTAATACAATTTCTGTGTGGTTATTTTGGGCATAAGCTAGCCTAGAACAAAAGCAGGCCCGCGCCAGGAACACAGCCCACCCCGCTCTGGGAGCTGGGCAGTGGGACACAGCCTGCTCGTGCCAATTACAATAGTGTAGAGCAAATAGAGCAGGTATTTCAGGAGGCTCTGCTTAGGGAAAAGACACAACCGCCGTCACAGGAACAGGTCTATTCATGTATGATAAGGGATAGTTACAAGAAGACTTTAGTGAAAATAAAACTTGTACTATTTTTTTCTTGTTTGGAATTAATTTTTCCCTTCAAATTCTACTGTTCAGAAAGGCACGGTAGAGTACGTTGTTACTAGAGTGGTGGTATGGAACAGGCAGAGGCTGTTTGTCCAGTGGACGGAGCCAGGGATCTTCAGGTTTTTCTGTGGTGGTTAATGAGGAAAACATAAAGAAATAGGCTAAGGGAGAGAGTGAGGGAGTACAAGAAGAGTCTCCTCTCAGGTGCCTTTGCCTATACTTCCTCCAGTATTGAAAAACGTTGTCCTCAAATGAAGAAAGGATAGTAAACAGCTTGGATAGTATATTTGGTTTTTTTTTTTTTTTCAGAGAGATAGGATTTGTATACATAGACCTGGCTTCTCTGGAACTCACTGTGTGTCAGGTTCTCCTTAAACTCATAGATCTGCCTGCCTCTGCCTCCGAGTGCTAGAATTAAAGGTGTGTGTGCCACCATGTCCATCTTGGTGATAGATAATTGTTTGCTAAGACGTCTGTGGCAAAAGTACCACACACCAGGTAATAAACAACAGAAATTTACTGTCCCGTGCTTATGGAGGCTGGATGTCTGTGATCCACATGTGAGCAGAGTTGTTTCTTTCTGTGAGACTCTGTTACAGGCTCCCTACTAAGCCTGACAATAGCCACTTTCTTCCTATGACTCATATTGTCCTTTAACTTGTCTGGATGGTTTGTGACCTCTGTTCTTACAGCTACAGTGGTCATATTGGCTTGGGTCTACATTAATGACCTCATTTAACTTATTACCACATCAAGATTCTAGCTCCTGCATGGGTGCATGGGTGGTAACAGGTGGTATTCACAAATGCATTTTAGGAAAGCTTAGAGTTTTGGATTTCTAGACATATTTAATGACATGAACTGTACAAGCCACAGTTTGAGTCTAAAAGAGTTTAAGAAAACTCCAGGGCCGAAGTTAAAGACCCCAGGTAGAATTTTCTACTCTGCGTATTAGTGGATGCTGCACGACAGCTTCCTCCTAAGGGAAACATTCCTTCCAGAAGGGAGAGAGAGGCTCATGAAATTCCAAAGGTAAACAAAAAAGGTCAGCAGTCTAGAACAAAAACTTGTAAGATTCTCTGATGATCCCACCCTAGCAGTCTAAAAATGGCTGAATAACTGCTAGGAGAAGAGACTAACTACAGCAAGAATAGAGTCTTAGATTGTGCGGCTGCCTGCAAGTTCTGCAGAGAGCTTCACGCTAGTGACTTCCGGGAGCCTTCCCTGGTGCTGGGGTGAACTGGCTTTGGTGATGCAGCTGTTTTGAGTCCTCACTGCCCCTTGTAAGTTACCCCTCACCTAAATTCCTGTGATAACTCCAGGGAATTTCAATACTTTGATCTGGTATGGTTTCCCTTGTTAGGGTGAGTAGATGTGTGGCTTCCATCTCTCTAGAAGTCGTGTCACTTAACAGTAGGGTAGAAGAGACTGTGTGAAGAAGGGAAGGGTTGGGAAAGGCTCATGCCACATGAGGAGGTGAGTGTGACTTGTAACTGTGCAAGCCTTATGAACAAACAGCAGGATGGATTCAAGAGGAGTATTTCCTTTGCTGGATCGCTAGGTCTTCAACGGTTGCTCTCCCACTTAATTTTTAGCCACTTTCATATTTTCTTCAGCCTGGCATTTAATATATTCCCCTTGCAGTTGCACACTTACACCACAGTCTTATTTCTCACTAATCTTTTTAGTGTGCTGGTTGATGTTTCAGGATAATTGGTATATAGTGAAGTTTGTATGGCAGTGAAAGCATCCGTGCCAACAATAATTGTTCCCAAAAGGTATCACTGGTGAAGTTGCTACCTTGAAGAACTTATGACTGTCTGGTGTCTGCAGGTTAACAAAGTTTGTTTTAGAGGTGCATTAAAATCAGACTGCTTCAGGCTGAGGGTATGCTCAGGGGAACACTTGCATAGCTTATAGGAGGCCCAGTGTTTCTTTCCCAGCACCACAAAAATAATATAAGAAATAAAATAAAATAACAAGTCACCTTCTCCAAGACACTAATAGCATTTACTGTTTATGTTTCCCTGGCCAAAGGGGCAGATCTTCACTTCTCTCAACTTACAGAAGCCTTGGGGATTTTTAGCCTCTCAGTTTGACCTTATTAACTCACGACTCTGCCCTTTGTCTACCAATTGTAGCAGAAACCAGCTATTGGATTTTCAAGACTCACTACAAAACTGACAGTTTGGGGGGTTGTTTAAAAATTATGGAGAGGTTCAAGATGGTAACCAAGAGTGTGAAAATGAGCACGGGGCCTTATCTTTCTGCACAGGGAAATGCTATGAGCCTGGCCTTTCGTCTTTGTGCTTTTCCGCAGTCTCACTTTGGTTCATTCCCCATAGGAATTCTTAGAAAGTGCTCTTGAATGACAGCCAAGGGTCTCAGATGTACCAAAATGCCATTGAGCTCCTCAACATTCTCCAAGCCCATACACAGGGCACAGAGAAGCACTATCTGGCTTAATACCTGTTATAAAAATGGTGGGAGAAGTGGTTGTCACTGAAGTAGAGGACAGGAACTCAGAATAGCACCGGGAAAGTAATGTGGCCTTTGAAATATGAGCACAGGTGGGCCAGAAGCATGGAAACAACAGAAGGCAGCTGAGACAGGGGCAGCTAGAAGAGGAGAGGAGGGGCTGAATGGATGAGAAATGAGCTCCCACATAGCCAGCCCCAAAGTTTCCAGGCTTTGCAGGCCTGCTTTGCCTCACAGTACCCAAGGCCTTTCTGAAAGCACCTGGAATAGGTGTCAGCATAAGAAAAGGTGGAAGAGCCGGCAGAGGTGGGTGGGGTCCTTCCTTTGAAACAACAAAGACCCAATGAGCATGGCTAATTAGCAAGGCTGCATTCATTCATATATCCCACCCAGGCTTGACAGGATGGCGAGACTTGTGACTGCTGGCAGATAAACGGGGTTTCCTCTACCATCTGTCTTCCAAATGATCCTGTAGGTACAGCTATTATTCCAGTCAGACACTGGCAGGCAGGCAATTGTTCACAGTCTCCGTAAAGAACAGCTGCTGTCAAGGGTTTGTTTGGTGAGTGTTACTCCACAGACCCTTGTCAGCTTCTCTGAACCATTAGCACAGAGCAGGCTTATGTGAGAGCAGCCAGGAGTGCTTGTTGGTTTTTCCCCTTGCCTGGCCACCAGGCCTCTCCTCATGTCTCCTTCATATGCTCCTCCCAACCTTCCTCTCCATACTCTCCCTCTGTCTCTTCATGCACTGTTACTCAGGTTTCCTCTCCTCCTGTGACTCCCCTTTCCTCTCTTTATTTCCGTAACCAGCTGCAAAAATATCTTGGGAGGCAAGTGAGTATTTCCCCTAGGAAGTCTGGAGTGTGGAGAAAGGAAGGGGGAGGGGATGTTGGTGGGACTCAGAGGGAGTGGAGAACAGATGGAAATTAACTATAGCTTAACACAGAGGGAGGTTCCGGAGTCTGAGGGTGGTGTCTTGGGGGCAATTAGAGATTCGAAGAGGAATTAAAAAGAAGAGAGAGAAAGGAGGTGCTTGTGAAAGACATCTTGTATTAAAGGTGGTGATAGTCTTGCCTAATAAATTGCAAGAGCAGAGACCAGCTGGAAGACAGACTCTCGTTAAAGCCCTTCAAAGGTAGGTGTGAACTTGAGCCTATTAAATAGCTTCCTATAATTGGATACGTTCATTGTTCATTTTGTCGGCAGTTTAATTTTCATCCCTTTAGGGTCAATCTGAGTGACGTATTCAGTCCACCTCTGGTTCTATGTGATGGAGCTGAAGCATCATGTAAAAGTTCTCGCCCTCTGGTTCCGTGTGATGGAGCTGAAGCACCACGTGAAGTTCTCGCCCTGACACTCTTCAGAACCCCACTCCCGCAGACCCAGAATCCAATCGTGCCCCACTGTTCAGCTGTACCTTCTAGAACAGGGTGTGTCTTTGGAAAGAGGGTAGCTTGAGATCGAAGGTTATTGAGATATTTATTGGATGCTCTTGAAACCAGGAGGTGGTGGGAAGGTGTCCGGAGCTTAGGACCCTTCCCTTCACCTTTGCTTGTATGCTTCTGTGCTTTGCTTTGTCCCGTACCCCTTCCTTTCCCTAGCTCTCTACTTCTATCATGGGTCTGCCCAGAAGCACAGCTCAAAAACAAAATGAATCAAATTAAATCAAAACAATACAAAGCACTGTCTCTCAAACTGCCACCTCTGTAAGAGCTATCATATATTAAAATCGCTGTATTTCATTAGGTAATGTAATTTCAGCTTCCTTGCTTCGGCTGTGCCAGGAAGGGATTTTGAGTACTGTGTCTATTATTGAAATGCCTGCTTTTCTCACTGTCAATCATCCAAATGCATTCTCTTCTGAAATTTCATTGCCATAAAGACGTGGGGATCACTTTGGGGACTACATTGAGATCCAGGCTCAAAGCTTGTCCGAGGGGTGTAGGGTGAGGCCAGTGACTTCCTGTCTAATGTACCATCAGTGAATCTCTATGTGCATCCAGAAACAGGCATTTGTCAAGATGAAAGAAATCGCCAATGATTCCATACTGAGGCAGCAGGCATGACTTGTACCATCCTGGACTAACCTGGTGCCCTGTCTCAAGCCCATCACATGGAAAGGCTGAGCATGAAGAACGTCATGTCAATGTAGACAAGGATGTGCCCCTGGCTTCTCCTTGTACTCCCACCTCATGCATGAAAGTTTATATGCTTTACCTTAGAGGTTAAAGACTTTGTTAGTTTTCTATTGTTGCTGTAACAACTTATTACCAATTTAGGGAAGTAAACAAACACAAATTTATTTATTTTTACTTACTTTGGGGTGGTATGCATGTGTGTTATGTGAATGCATTGTGGACATCTTTTCACATATATGTAACTGGTGTGTGTGTGTGTGTGTGTGTGTGTGTGCCTGATTTCTTCCTCAATTGCTTTTCTCTTTATTTATTGAGACAGAGTTTCTAAATGAACCTGGAGCTTGCCAATTCTAGCTAGTGCAGCTAGCCAGCTTATCTGAGGTATCCCACCCTTTGAGAGCTGGGCTTTCAGGTGGCTCTTATGTCAACCTGGGCTTTATGGGTGCTAAGGATATAAACTCCTTCAGCCAATAGCCTTTAAGATAACAAGTCCACTTATTTAGACAAAAGGGAGGGTGTTATGGGAACTCTTCCAGTCAATAGCCTTTAAGATTCTGGCCCAAAGTGGCCCAAAGTGGGCTGGTATCTTAGAATTGGCTGACGGAGTTCCCACAGCAAACTATGGTCCTTATACTTGCACAGCAAGTGTGTTATCTACTGAGCCATCTTGCCAGCCCCATTGCAAATGCATTATTATCTATTATTATTTACAGATCTATTAAAGGCAAAGCACTGGCAAGGCTGCATTTCTTTTGGATGCTTTAGGAGAGATCCTGTGTTCATGTTATCATGTTATTTCTAGCTTCTAGAGGCCATTTGCATTTATGGTCTTATAGCCCTTTCCTTTATCTTCAAAGCTAAGGACTAGTATTCATTCTTTCTCTCACCCCCTCCCTCCCTGTCTCTCTTTTCCTTCGTCCCTCTCTTCCCACCTGCATTACCACATTTTCTTTCCTGATTCTAACAGTCCTGTCTCCCACTCATAAGGATCACTGTGATTCGATGGGCCCACTTAACAAGCCTATTCTAACCTATCTCAAGATCTTTAATCGTATGTGCAAAACCCCCTTTGCCATGTAAAACATCATACTTATTTGTACCATGGGTCAGGATGTGCACACCTTTGAAGGCAGTGTCATTCAGCTCATCCCAGTGACCCTCACAAACCAGAATCTTAACTTGTCATAGGGCTTATCTCAAGATCTTAGCCATCAACAATGTTTCTCATAAGTCTGGTTTAAGCCCACCTGAAGAGAGGATGATTTTCCTATTACTAAATATGATGTGGTCTTCTTGTCTTTTAAAGGTAGTTAGAAGGAATGAAGGCACGTGTTGGTTGAGGTTTCTGTCCCACGTGGTCCTTCAGTCATTCAGTACCAAAGGAACACAGAGTAGTCTACATTAAATATAAACTGATTGGCCTAGTATCTGAGGCTTCTTATTAACTCTTTTTTTTTTTTTTTTTTTTGGTTTTTCGAGACAGAGTTTTTCTGTAGCTTTAGAGCCTGTCCTGGAACTAGTTCTTGTAGACCAGGCTGGTCTCGAACTCACAAAGATCCGCCTGTCTCTGCCTCCCGAGTGCTAGGATTAAAGGCGTGTGCCACCACCACCCAGTATTAACTCTTATGACTTATATTAGCTCATAATTCTTGTCTGTGTTAGCCACGTGGCTTGGTATCTTTTATGGCAAGGCAGTCACATCTTGCTTCCTCTGAGACTGGGTCATGACTGAAGACTATGCTTCCCTTTTCCCAGCATTCTCATTGCCCTGCCTCTACTTTCTGCCTGCCTACTAGCCAATCAGCATTTTATTAAAAATAATACAAGTGACAGGATAAAGGATCATTGTCCCACAGTAGACATGTGACATATAAGTATCCCAATAGGCCTCTGAGTCAAAGAAAAGAGACCTTCTTCTAAAGCAACATAAACATTTACCTGATAGGGCTCGGAACATCCTACTCAGGTCTTTTTTGGCTCTTGACTGCACACCTTCGAGAGGTGAAGTGTAGGTAGAAGCCTTCAGTAGATAGTAGAGATACTGGGATGTAAGAGCACATTGCCAGTTCTCTCTCCCTAAGTCTATGTTCTGTAAAGGACTAAATCTACCCCTCCATCTCTGCCCCATTTTCATCCCATTACCACTTCTCCAGACAAGAAACACTATGTGCTTCAAAGCTTCTCTATTCTAGTCTTCCCCACTGCCCTCAACCTTGGCACCTGTGTTGATGTCACCTCTGTCACCTGTTTCAGGCTCTCATATAATGGCCTTCTGTTCCTGGTACTTTGTACTCACACGTGTTTTTAAATGACAAGTTAGATGTTTATGCTTCTGGGTGTCTAGTTTCAATAGTCTTTCAGATTCATTCTATCGTGAAAATGAGGACTTCGACGTCTTTATAGCAAAACATGTAAGCACTGTTGTGATAAAGTTAACACACATTGAGCGCCTACAGTGTGCTGTCACCATGATAAGTATTAACATAAAGCATTTCATTTTATGAGTTTTGCTTTCCAATAGCTGACCAGAAAGAAACGAGAAAGCACTACTCTGATACTGAATGAGAAAGGAATGGTTCTTCTAATGTGTGTACACATACGCTAATGCACATATGCAAAGCATATACATATTTTCAAGGAGATGTTAGTTCAAGGGAAAACTATTTTAAAAATCAGTATTTACATAGAGATGGCAAAAAAGATGTATGTATAAAAATACTCAAAATTTATTTTTGCTTAGGTTGAGAGAGGAAACAATAAATACTTGGCTAGCACATTGTATATATATATATACATTTAGTCCATAAACAAACATCTATTGTGCTACTCATGTGTGTTCTTATATATCATTGGGATTTGGTTTTAGCTTTCTAGGGGCCACTTGTCTATGAATGATACAGTTCATACCTGTGATAAATAATAGAATGCTCCAGAGAACAAAGAAAAGTAGAGTTTGCCTATGCTTGAGCATTATGAAGGGTAGGAGGTATTTTGAATGAAGAAGAGGGGCTGAGAAAAGACCAGAGAGAAACAGAGTTGCACAGGAGTCTCAGGAATCCCAGGAGCCTCTATTATTTCTGTTTCTTTTCCAGACTCAGAATCCTGATGGAAGGGAAAGTGCTAAGGACCCAGGAACAGGCATGGCTGCAGAAATTGGATGGAAGAAGCAATACTAGCTAATGTGGAATATCAAAATGGACCACTGCAACGGGACTTTGGGACCCTTGAACACTGTGTTCTGCCTTGCAGAAGTTGTGCATTTTCTGCTCTTGGAAGGAAACCTAAGTCACAGTGTCTATGGATAGGAAAGCCAGGACCAAAAGCTTGTGAAATAGTCCCAGGCCAAAGGTGAGTGAGGGTGGTAGATGCCAGCAACCTGAATCCTAATGCTGGCTCTTTGCCTTCTAAGGTGTGGTCTCAACTTATATTTCCACTCAGGTGTTATTTATTTTTTGATTTTTTTGAGACATAGAACAGAGTCTATGTAGGCCTGGCTGACCTGAAACTCATTGCTTGGATTGTCTTTTTTTTTCTTTCCAGTAAGCTCCTATTCATAACCCTCTGCCTTGGTTTAGCCACTGTTCACCATGATCAAAGTAACTCATATAAAATAAAGCATCTAGTTGGGACTTGCTTACGGCTTCAGAGGTTTAGTCTATTTTCATCATGGTGGGACATAGTGGGACATGGTGGCATGCATACTGCTGGAGCAGGAACTGAAAGCTATATCCTGATCTTCAGACTGAGAGACCAGAATCTTTTAAAACTTCAAAGCCCACCCCCAGTGACATACTTCTTCAGATAAGGCCACACTTATTCCTTCTAATTCTTTCATATAACACGACATCACTTCCCGGTGGCTAAGTATTCAAATATGCCTATGCAGGCCATTTTTATTTAAACCACCATATGCCTGGGGACATAAAACTCATAGATTGGTCCAGGTCAGAGGTGACTGAGAATGATACTAACAACCATATCCTATATATCAGTGCTGGCACTCAGCCTTTTAAGATGTGGCTTCAGTTCAACCCCCATTCAATAGCATTATTTACCTTTTTAATTTAGTTGGCCTTTTTTTTGTTTTTTTAGTATTGTTGGTTTTGGCTTTTTGCTTTTTTGAGACAGGGTCTATGTAGCCCTGGCTAGCCTGGAGCTTGCTGGTTTTATTTTTTTTTTTCCTCAGTAAGTTCCTATTCATACCATTTGCCTGGAGGTTTCTAATAGGTCAGGTTCACTCTTTTACCAAGAATTTATTAAATTTCTGCTAAGTCTTAGGCACCAAGTCACAGTGACATGGCTCCTGGCTCCTCAGAATTTAATGCCTTGTGTACAAGACAACAAAGAAATGAACCACATACAGACAAACACTTCTGTATGTAGGCTCCATGAAGAAAGATCTTGCAAGGGGTTGGACCTGGATGGTCTTTCTGAGACAGCTTAGTGGATTTGAAAAATGGTCAGCATGTGACACACGGGGGAAAGTATTCTTGGCAGCAGACGCAGCATTTGTGAAGGTTCTCAAGTGCAAAAGAGCCTGACATGCTTGAAGTGGCCAGGCAATTACAGCCAGCGATTAATGAGGTAGCAACTGCTCATGGTCCTGGTTGAATTTAGGGAGATTCTGCTCTCTAAGAGTAAGCAGATTTGGTAACTGTGTATGAGTCCCCTTCTCTTCCCTTCCCTGCTTTTTCCTTCTCTTCCCTTACCTTCCCCACCCCTCCCCACCCCTCTCCTCTCTTCTTCTCCTTCTCTTCTCTTCCATATCTTCTCTTGCTTTATTCCACAGAATAAGAGGAAAAATAAAATAGAGCAGACATGAAGGAGTCCAGTGGGCAGAATATAGATTATGCTTCCTACATGGTCCTCAGATTTTCTCCTGCATATCTGGGGGTGATAAGCATATGATGGAACCTGAGGGGGCAGAGAATAAAAGGCAGACGATGGAATCTGAGGAGAGAAGCTGACTCCCACCATAGAGAATCACTAGTAACCCAGAAAAAAATGAGAACATAATTTCAGAGCTTTCTCCAACTCAACCTTAAACTTGAAGGGCAGGGACACTTATATCACTTCTAATCCCTTTTCCTATTGCTTTCAAGGGGAAAGTGAGGCCAGATTGGTGCTCTCAAGGAGAAACTGAGCTGGTAGCTTAGGTTTTATTGCTGTGAAGAGATACCATGGCCATTGCAACTCTTATAAAGGAAAACATTAAATTGGGGTTGCTCACTTACAGTTTCAAAGGTTCAATCCATTCTTATCATGGTGAGGAGCAAGGGTGCATGCAGGCAGATGTGGTGCTGGAGTAGTAGCTGAGAGTCCTACATCTTGCAAGCAACGGAAGTCATCTGCGACACTGGGCAGTATTCTGAGCATAGGAAACCTCAAAGCCTTCCCCCACAGTGATGTACTTCCTTCAAAAAGGCCATACCCACTCCAACAAAGTCACATCTGCTAATAACATCACTCCATTACATTCAAACTGCCACAGCTGATTTTAGCCTTACCACTTTCCATGGGGATAACAGTGCTGCACACACGGGTTCAGAAGAGGGGAGCTGAGTCTTCTGTCAATTGGTTGTCTTCCCATTATCAGAACCTGATTGTCAGAAAACTCATTAACCACCACCCCTTCCCCTTCACTCAGTGAATTCCAAGACTTGGCTCTTTTCTGTGGCTTCCCCTTTGTTAGCTAATGTTAGGACACGAATCTCAGACAACAGACCTGTCCAGTGAGGGGATGAAGGGGACTCACGACTTCCCTGGAGTCTTTTGAAACTTTGCTGTTGTTTTGAACATTTTCTTTGTGGGTAGACATCAGCTTCTCCGAGAGGCCGCCAGGGTTCTCCAGCACTACCAGCAGTCTTAGGGTGCACTTCTTCCAAGTGACCTGTATACGGCAGTACCTTGACCTTGGGGATGTTCTGAATATTTCCCCCTTTGGAATGGCTTGTAAGCCCATTGTCTCCTTCCATGAGCAATTTGTGACTATGCCCAATAGTTTCCTGTTCCACATTCCATAATAACAAGTAGTCATGGGGGGTCTTTATTTATTTATTTTTTTGATAAAGGAAGAAAATTTTGATACCACCCATTGCTACTAGGGTGGGTCCACAGGGAGAGAGGTGGGGGTACACAGAGGGAACCCTTGGGCACTGGGTAGGGACAGCAAAGAGTAGGATTTGGAAAATCCCCACCTCCACTGTACCATGAACTCTCCACAGCTTTCCCACATACCACTTTATCCACCTGGCTTGAGAACGACACACTGGAGATTATTTTACTTTGGGATATGAAGAGCCAGATGCAGGAAAAAAATTGTCATTTTCTTAAAGAGACAGCATTAATGTCAAAATCAGGAGGTTTTATGATAAGGATCCAAATCAACCCACTTTGTCAAGAAGAAATTATGTATAGTTTGTATTTGGGAAAAAGTAACAATATACTATTTAGAGGGATGAAGTTCGGGATTCTGGTTGGGGCAGGTCTACTGTTCTAACTGCCCTGACCTCTCTTGCCCGGATGATCTTTGGCAAATGGCCAAATAATAATGCCAGGTTTCCATTTTATAAATAAAACACTATAGCTGTTTGGGAATAGTATGGCATTGCCAAAATTTTTCTGAGACTATCCTTTATTTGAATACATCAGATGTTTCCAGAAAGAGATACCATCACCAATGTATATACCAGTGAAATATAGTTGCTTCCATTATCCCTAAGGTTTTTTGCACTTTAGTTCAATCTATACAGCCTATGGGTCTTTGAAGTAGCCTTGGGAACTAGTCTGAGAAAGGTTTTTCTTCCTTTGCATCACACAGATGCATCTGCAGAATGACTTTGAACTTATTCTTTTTTTAAAAAATTATTTATTTATTATGTGTACAATATTCTGTCTGCATGTATGCCTGCAGGCCAGAAGAGGGCACCAGACCCCATTACAGATGGTTGTCAGCCACCATGTGGTTGCTGGGAATTGAACTCAGGACCTTGGAAGAGCAGGCAATGCTCTTAATCACTGAGCCATCTTCCCAACCCCTGAACTTATTCTTTAAAGAGTGGCATAAATTCCTGCTCAAAGGATATGTCAGAACATCTCCCAGACTGCAAACTGTTCATTTTTACTCCTGTGGTTGGTGCCCAAGATGTAGAGTTGAATTTCTTAACCTTCTTGGATGCTTCTTTCAGCAAATGGCTCCCCCTGGCCACTTAGGTCAGCTATCTCTCATTTGCTAGAGTGTTTGTCTATGAAATGTAGACAGATCACAAGGACAGAGAGACTTGGATAACATCTGCTCCACATGCCCTGCTCAGCACCACCACTTTCCGCAGCCATTAAAGTCCTGCAAAGTCACTGTTTTGGGATCCATCGCAGGAAAGACTGACAGACCTGACATACATTGAGCGTGGAGGTGGTAGGCATAGGGCTGACAGTATGTCATCCAATTGCTACCATCATAGTCACCTGCATAGCCACATATGTGACAAAGCTGGTCCTGGATTCTGAAGGACAGATAGTTAGACAGTGGATCCCTTTGGTATCCTGAAATGCTTACTCCTGTGAGTAACCACAAGGGGGTGCCCTGCCCCAACTCACCATACTGTAAACGCAATTGTTTATTTTTATGGAGGGGTATGCGTGCGAACATGTGTTACAATTCTACGTTCTCCCACCCACATTTCCTTTCTTCCTTTTCTCACAGTAGTGGGAATGGAACCTGGGCCTCAAGCTAGACAAGCACTCTACTGCAGAACTACATTTCCCAGACATATCCCTGGACATTTTCTGTCTAAATTGCAAGGCTTCTTTAATACTGAAACATTGCAGACTGATGTAAATAAGTCCCCAAATATTGGGTGATACTGTCAGGCCTGGAATAGCAGAGGGAAACCTCCGTGTTGTGGACAAAAGGCAGGCTTACTCTCCAATAAAAATGTATTCTTTGTCCTCCAAAAACCAGAAAACGATGGGGTTGTTTTTAAGGAAAACTTTATGTGTCAGCTACAAAGGATGCAGCTGTAATTAAACAGGCCATTTGGTGCACCTACCAGTGCTTACAGAGGCAGGTTCTTTAGAGTTTGTGATCTCCAGCCTTAGTGCTCTTGGCAAAGCTTGAGGAATTCATGGTCTCAGTTTTCTTATCTCTGTGTCCCCTGACAAATAATCACATTGGCAGAGCAACTGTGACGCAATGTCATAGGACAAAGGCTCCATCCATAGCTATTGTTGGCAAGTGACAACTGATACCTAGGACTCAAAGAACTAGGGGCTTCCTCTTCCACACACACACCCCACGTGTGACACTTAAACTTGCCACCTGGGGCAGACTGAAAGGGAAATTATGTGCTGTAAAATAAACTTTCCTCCCACCTGAAAGAACCAATAGCGTTTAAAATGCCTAATAAAGGGAGTAAAAGAATAATGGTGATACATATAAGCAGCTAGATCATAATCCAGTAGGCATGGCCATGAGTCCTGTTTGTATACCTTAGTCCATAGTATCCATGGGATGGGCTATGGGATCGGACAGGTGTAGTCACCCAGAAGCCCTATGTAGCCTAGTCATGACTCAGCAAAAAGAACTGTGACAGGAAACTTGAAGAGAAGGCATGTTCCATAGCCACTTCCTCTGAAGCAAACTGCCACCGTGGAGGCTGGCAGACAGAGGGTGTTCTGAAGCGATGTGAAGTATTCTATCAGAATAACGATTTCCTGCCTAGAAAAGGACGAGGCCAGTTGAACTTCCTGGAAGTGTAGAGCCACCTGGAAAGGACTGTTTCCCATCTGACCAGCTGCCTTCAGGTTGGGTAGGGTGCTCCAGGTCTCTAGCCCTTGTGAGTCATTTCTGCTCCTGTAAGTAATTTCTCCCATATGTGCTCATAAGTAAGATCAAGAAGACTCATGACTCACCACACTGGGCTTTGATAGTATCCTTACTTTGGTCTTTCCGAGGTCCTCTGTCTGGGGTGAGAGACATTTGCTCACATCTCCTCATGAAAATGCCACATAAGGAGGCAGTGGGGATGAAAATACGATTTGGGAAATCCAGAGCTTTCAGAAGAGACTCAAATGTGAAAATATGAGAGTCAAGACAAAAGACTAACCCATCAGCAGCACAGTGTTAGTACACTTTATACGGAATAGTCTCGGCAGCTTTTATTTGCTGGTTTAAATCTAGTCAGCATCTGGGAAAATTGGGTGCCCGCCATCTGGGTCCTGAGGGAGCCATTTATTTATTTATTTATTTATTTATTAGCAACAGGCAAGATTATCAGGGACAGCAAATCAGCAAATTTGAAAGTAACTGTGAACGTTCTTTTTTAAAAAATATTTTTTATGGTTTATTTAACTTTATTTTATGCGCATTGGTGTGAAGGTGTCAGATCTCCTGCAACTGGATCTTCAGACGGTTATGAGCTACCATGTGGATGCTGGGAATTGAACCCCTGTCCTCTGGAAGAACAGTCAGTGCTCTTAACCACTGAGCCATCTCTCCAGCCCTGAAAGTAAATGTGAACGTTCTTAAACATCTACAATTGGCTGTAACCGGTAGTCAGGGGTGAAGGAAATGGGTGGTGAGTACACACTTTGCTGTCAGGTGACCCTTAGAATGGCTGAGCCAAAGAAGGGCCTAAGACAGACCAGCCAGGAAGGTTAGGACAGAAGAGACGTTTGATGAAGGTCTGAAGCTAAATTCTGCATCAGGAAAGCTTCCCACATAAACTAATTACATGCTTCTGTGGTTTGGATTTATAATGTCCTCCAAAGTTCTGCCTGGTGAACATTGGTCCATCATCATTCCAAGGCTACTGGGAGGAGGGCTGAGGGGAGATTTTTTTTTTTCTTTTTTGGTTTTTTCGAGACAGGGTTTCTCTGTTGCTTTGGAGCCTGTCCTGGAACTAGCTCTTGTAGACCAGGTTGGTCTGGAACTCACAGAGATCCGCCTGCCTCTGCCTCCCAAGTGCTGGGATTGAAGGCATGCACCACCACAGTCCGGCCCGAGGGGGGATTTTCAAGTTACTGAAACTGCACTCTTAAGGAGGCCTGTGGGACCCAGATTTTCACCTACTTTTCATTTTTGGGCCACCAGGTGATCAGTTTTGTACCACCGTGGTGTACTGTTACATAACTGAGACCCAAAGGCACCGCGCCTGCACTGTCACAGAAGGGACGTACTCTCGACAATTACTAGCCACGGAAACAGAGTGAATGCACCATTTCTTGTCAAGTAGAACATAGAAACAACTTCCAAGTTTCTAACAAGAACCGAGGACAGCCTTCCTTGGGAGCACCTTCCTGGCAAATGAGTCAGCACTCTCAATCTGAGCTGAGCTGAGACTCACCCATGGGCACGTGTGGGATTTAAACTGGTTATGCAGAGTTCGGGCCTCACTGGTGTCTTCAAGCATCTCATTGCATTCCGCTCATGATCACCCCATTGCCCTCTGGCCCTTTCCTCCTCCACATATACATGCGGTAAATCCAGGTTCCACATGAAAGGGAGCATGCAATGTCCGTCTGTCTTTCCACTGCCTCCTCTTGTTTTCCCCTCCTTGTAACCCCTTCCTCCCACCCATAAGTTCCTCTCTACTTCGAATTCCTATATATACACATGTAGGTCCAGATCCACAGGCGAGAAGTGCTGACCAGATAGCACGTGTCCTTGACCCTTGCCATGCAGGTCTTTGTTTTTTGCTGGGTAAAGGGCCCATCTGAGGCATTTCTAGTGTCACTGGTGACTGGGACTTCTCTCTCCAGATTCAGTGACCTCTGTGGGTTTTCTAGGAGCTCAAGCATAGCCCTTTTCTCAACATGGCCAGTGGTGCTGTGTGTGTGTGAGCTTACCTTTGCCTGCTATGGCCACCCATGCTATTCTGTGCCAGTGAGAGGCACTGAGATTATCAGTAAAGAAATCTACTTATTTGAATTTTGGTTCAAAATGCATCAAGGAAATTCCCTATCGCCCCTCTTCTCATTTCCATCTTTCCCCATCTCAAATTGCTTATCTATACAGATAAGGTTGATACGACATCAAATTATTTTGCTTGGTGTGGTGCTGCATACATTTGAGTATCTCAAACATGCACGTCTGCACACGTGCGTGTGCGCACACACACACACTTTTTAAAAATCACATTCCTGGTGGTAACAGAGGGAAGATTGCCATTTGATTAAAATCCTTATCAACTTATCATATTCTCACAAAATTTGAGTTGGTAAATTTGAGTTATCAGTTGGTATAACTGATAACAAATAATTTTAATATAATAATCTTTTAAGGTCAACCAGGCAAGCTGTAATTTTGTTCACAAGAGCAGGTGTCTTTAGGTGCGTCATTACCTTAACTCAAGGTTCTTATTTAATCAAATTCTATCATCATTGATTCTTCTTGGAGCAGTGAAGACCCACAGTCTTTCCTGTGTGCGCCTGCCAGAGATGGCCATTTTGCTGACAAAGTTACTCAGGCCACTTCCCTTGAAAACCAATGGAGTGACATTTGCTTTGCCACAGAAATAAGCAAACAAGTGGACACGTTCTGATCTAGTCTCCCTCACCATCTGATGGAGCAAGAACTGGTCTGTGGAGAGACGGGGCATGTTGAGAGAAACTGTTAAACTGAGCACGTATTACTGTTACCAGAGTGAGGGCATGCAGCGATCAGCCTAACTGCTTCATTCACAAAGATGGAAACAAGACCCCACTCTCGCCAAATACCTGGCTCGCTTTTCACTGCGCTTAGCTCCTCCATCTTCTACACTTCAAGCTTTCCCATAATGCCACCATCATGCTGGTCTCGGTGCTTAGGTCTCCTGCAGGCATGCAGGCTTCCCCACCATAATGACAGGCCTGATGGTGCGCACCTGCGTGGTGGGGTTTCACAGGTTTCCCAAATAACTGAGAGAAAAAGCTTTCACCACAGAGTTAAAATGTTTAATGACAAAATTTGAGTAGCTGTAATTGCGAACCCAACAGAACAGCTGTTACTTGTCTCTGAATGAAACGCACAGGGGGCTCAATGTCAGAGAGAATTTCTGAGGAACCAAGAACAACACACATTAACAGCATCACAATTCTGAAAGTTAGGAGTGAAACCTATCTCAACTAGTTTCTTTTACTTAGGGAACTCTGTAAATGTTTCTACAGAAATGCATAACCTTTTTCTACTCACAATAGGATAAGACAGATTTCACTATAATTTTAAGTCTAACAGGTCAGCTTACTTTTATTGGACCTTAAAAAAAGTTAACTACTGATCTTGTTACATTTTACAAATACATTCTTTAAAATGAAACATCAACCTGAATAACTGCATAGCCCCTGTACAGAGATATCTGACGACTCCAGTGAAGAACTCGGCAGCTGCACTCCAGGAAGAAGGGGAAACACTGGCAAGCTCCTTTTCTTTATGCATTGTCAATTTCTCCTTCAGAGAAAGACTGCATTTCCAAAATTCACAGTGAAATAAAATAAGCACTGTGAGTCTTCCAGCAAGCTCATCTGGGCTTGGGCCCAGATGACAGGAGTCCCTTAAACAAATTTCAGTTGGTTAGACTGTATTGGTATTTGCTACTGCAGCACCTTCTACGAAAGGATAGCGAGAATTTCACATGTGCTGTCGGGGGCTTCTCCGCACGAGGCTGGACGGCTGATGGACAGTTGAAGAGGGGCAGCCACAGCTGTTATAGACCCGCGTCTGGTGGAGGACAAGCAGGGTCCACCACAGGTCAAGATCATGGTGAAGGCCCGGATGCTGACTGATCAGGAGAGGCAGCTAACATAGTTCCCGGTGAGCTTCTCTTCTGGTTCAGGCTGTTTCTAACAGGACTTGGGCCTAGTGTACTCAACAGGAAGAAAGGAACAAGGGCAGGGGAAGGGCATTTATACTTTTGAAAAGGAACTCTAAGAATTAGGCTGAGGAGGAAGACTCGGCTTTTGCAGTATCCATATGGCCTCACCCTCTGCCCCTTCTGAATCAGCTGCCCCAAAGCAGACAACCAATTTTGTTCTTGAGTGGTGTGGGGAATGTAAGACGGCCTCTCTCAACTATGTATGTTAACTCTCTGAAACGAGAATCCAGTTTTGGAAGATGAGTATGTGTGTTTTCTGAGCTGAAGTCTGCAGATGAAACCTATCTGCAGTAATATGTGGGGGCTTTTTATTTTTATTGTTTTAGAAATCTGATAGTTCCAGTCGTTAGTGGATTGCATGTTCCCGGCTTCCTTAAAGAAAAGTATAAGACATAGTAAACATTTCTAGCCCACAGTAGACATTTTTTCCCGGATGTTCTTCAACTGGACTATCTGCCCAAGAGGATTATTTGTCGCAAATTTCATCCTCCTGACCTCATACCTATGATATTCCATGAACCATGTGCTCTTTCCCTGGGATGTATTATTAGGAGACCTTAAGCTATTTAAATCACATTAGTAACCTAAAGTCATCGTATGCTGCTGCCTCAGAGGCTATACACACACAAACAGGTGGATACAAAAGAACGAATGGGTCCTAAGACCCTGTCAGCTGAAAGCCCCATGCATTGCAGTGAGTGTCAGACATGTGTTGCTTGCCTCGTTGCTTAAGGAGGAACAAGCACAGATTGGTTTTTTTTAAATGTTTAATTTTTAATCCTCCAGAAAACAGAACTTCCCCAGTCTAAGTGCAGTAGTATCTTGAGCAACATAGAATCCAAAGGTACGGAAGAGATTCTGTTCATTCTGACAGCAACATAAAGGCTTGTAACCATGCTGTCTGTACCAGAACAGGCAAGTTCAAATGGACACATATGCAGTCTATCACAAAGCACATGTTAAACGACACAAAGTAAACCAAAAACAAAACCAATATCCAAACCTCCAAAACCCAGATACCAAGAAACTAGGGGTCCTTTCCCAAGGCTACTGTGAGAGTACCTCTAACATTGGGCATAAATTTGCAAAAAGAGAAAAAAAAAAGTAGCATCTTTTCACATTATGATTTACATAGACTTTTATCTTAGACAAATTATTTTTATTTTACTTTATTCATTATTATTGTTGTTTTATGTATGTGTTTTATATGGTGTGTCACGACACATGTGTGGTTCAGAGGTCAACTGGCATCTGGTCACCAGGTTTACGGTATAAACACCTTCATCTACTGTGCTACCTCACTGAGCCTAGATACATTGTTTTTTGTTAGAAATATAACACCCCCGAAGTCAGCTACTATAATTTGAGAGAATGACAAAAAGAGAGAAACATCCATAAAGACACGGAGCTTTTAAAGGAGATTTTTTTCGTAAAGGTCTTTATACCCACATTTTTATCCTTCATGTGAAAATTCCTACTAATCAGACTGGAAAAGAAGGAGCAGAAATGTTTATGCTTCAGCCCAGAAAGTAGAACTCTATTTGTGGTTCTGACTTGTTTTGTGAATGCTAGTGAAGGCTCATGCGAAAAGATTAAGATGCAAAGAGCAAAACCCAATGCCGCTCCTTTTCCTGATAAGCGTGTTTTCTGTAGCACAGACTTAAGTCCCAGGATACTGAATTTTAATTTTGCTCTTCAGATGAAGAGAACCGGGAATGTAAGTGAAACCACTGTTTGACTTTTAATTTTACCCAGGACCATCACCTGATGCCAACATATTCATCTGTTTTTTTTTTTTTGCTTAGTTCCAAGAGTGAAAAGAATTTTTTTTTTTTTTGCTATACCTGGCTTATCATTTAGTCTGAATTTTATATTCAAACTACAAAAACGATTTTCCTTTGAAAGGAAAATACATACACACACACAATGGAAAAATAAAAATGAAGTTGATGCTATTGCAGCGTTTCTTAGCAAGATAGGGAAATGTATAAACACAACACGCTTTCATTCATTCATGTTAACATAGGAAGATGTAAAGCCAAATCACTCAATGTCCAGATACTGGAAAAACAAATAAACAGACAAAACAACAACAACAAAAAGAAAGAAGCAGCAGTCTGGAATTCTTGTAATCACGGCTGAGCAAACTCTTCCATTTTCTCTAGGTTCACCAGGACAGGCAGTTTTTCAACACTTGTGCTTCATGGCAAGCTAAGGAGAGAGAGTGAGAAGGATGAGAACAAATGAGACCTTATTAACAGGGCGCTCTCCCCGCCTCTCCTTCCCACTTCCAGGATGAGACACATCACTGGACTCTCTGTGTGGTGACGGCCACCATTCCCAGCCTCCTTGGTTCCCGGCAGATGTGCACCAGATACTGCGCTTTGCCAACCCTGTTGGTTTATGTGTCTGCTGGTGGAGGATGCTATGTGGTGTTCTTTCATCCCACTGCAGGAACAACTGAAACAAGAGGCACAGCAAGGACAAGTGACTTACCCGAGGGACAGGTGGGGCTCCTAGGCCACTGGTTATGTCAGGAAGCAACACTCTTGAGATGTTAATATTTAAGTGTTAAAACTCAACAGCATCCTAAGAGACAGTCTAAAATCATCTCTATAATATGCATCCTGAACTTTCAACCAGGCCCAAAGCTCCAGGCAATTAGATTGTATTATTGAGTAGGGATGAACAATAGACCTTAACTTCTAATTACTGGTGCTTGGCCTCATCCTGAAATATGTCAATAATCCATCTTTCTAGAAAAGCCCAGGGCAGTCACAGTGTCATCTTCTTGGTGGCTGAAAGAGAGAGGTTAGAACCCTGAGCTCCCACTGGGAAACCAGAATCAATACTTGCTGCATGCGACAGAAGATGGCTAGATCCTATCCTGGTATTCTCTGTAAGGAAAACCTCAGTTGAAAGCCTTGGCATCCCTGTATGACAGGGCCAGCGAAGACTTCCTCAGCCCTTCTCCTGGCTGCTGGTGATGCAGAATTTGTGAGTTCTGAGTATACCCATTCTTCTATATTGAGTGCTAAAGCTTTTTGTTGTTGTTGCTGCTTCCAACAACTGTGGTGTTGCCTAATAATTCTTGACATTCAAGTATTTAGTCAACAACACAGGAAATGATAGCGGTAGGGGCCTGCCTCGGACCTAACCCAGTCCTCAGTCACATTCTGGGCCCCTTATGGTCAGGCCTGCATTTTTGTTCTGCTTCCAGTGTTCATGCATTATTTAGCAATGAAGTCCATCAAATAAACACAGAGCGGTTAAGTGTTGTGCGTAATGAATACGAACCATAAATATTTGATCAAGGCTACTGTCGTGGTATTTATCGAGCTAGTAACTCCCCACTAATGAGTTTGTGCCAGTTCACACAGTCACTCCTCATCAGAATGACTGGGCTGCTGTTCAGACCAGGCCCTGGGCCATAACCACCTGCACTTTGCAGATAGGCAAATGGATAGAACAATCTGCTACTTAGGTCTCGTTGTGGTCTAAATATTTGTGCCTTCCCAAAAGCCATGTGCTGAAACCTAACTGCCAGGACAGGGCATCAGGAGGTGGGCTTGGGAGGTGACGGGATCAGGATGCAGAGGTCTCAGGATGAACTAGGAGAGGGCATCAGGAGGTGAGCTTGGGAGGTGATGGGATCAGGATGCAGAGGTCTCAGGATGAACTAGAGACTTCGCTTTCACTATGCTAGGATACTCTCGAAGGTTACCAGAAAAGGATAGGAAGCAGACCCTCACCAGGCATGGGATCAAGCACCTTGACCTTAGTCATCTCTGTGAGAAATTCACTGTTTATCAACTACCAGTCTGTTGTTTGTTTAAGTAGCCTGAACAGACTAATAATAGATATTTGGGTACTATAATAATAGATATTTGATACTCTGGCTTACTTAAGTCTCTCAGAATGAAAAGCCTTAGAATTAAGGCAGAAAGATCAGTAAGACTAGACAGAATTAGGAAACTGGACTATACAACTTCACTGCGAGATGCTGAGCTCCAAAGTCAAGAATACCTTGCCTTCCCACTGTTTCCTATGCCTGCAAAACGGCCCCAGATGAACTAAGGTGCTGGCGTTCCTCATTTACAACTTCCTCCTTGTTTATATACTGAGTGCCTCACAGAAACCCCTTTTCATGATTTGTACCCTATTTTACAGAATGATAACTAAAACAGTCACTACTCATGCTAGGGATGTACTCTGAGTATGAGTCCCTCCCCTTCTGGCCTGGAGCTCAAAACTGAGCAACTGCAATGGAAGAGAATGGAGAGAGACTGATGTTTTCCCCTCCTAGAGACGATAATGCCTGTTGCCATCCCTTCCCCCACCAACGTGGGCTGGTGTAGAAAAGTCAGATCAGTGCTCTTTTCTGTGAGAAATGGCATCTGAGGGTGCCAACTGTGGGCAATGTTCTTGCCTGCTGATTCACACCCATGGAGGGGGGCTGTCAAAACCTGGAAAACACTCCTGCAACCTCGAGCTTTTTGGGGCAGGGGAAAGTGAGCAGAGCCGCTTCTGTCATGAGCTGTTCTTTCCTGATGGCTGGACCTGTGCCAGATCCACAGTTTAGGAAGGAATCACACTTCCTCAGGACAGGCTAACCAGAGCTGGGGTGAGGAGGGTGCCGGGACAGGAGAGAAGGATCTTGTCCCTCTCTGCTCTAGAGAAGACCAGCACCTAGAGAATTTAAGGAAGTAGTTGTATAGAAGTGATTGTCCACTCTTGCACCTGGGCCACTGCAGGGGTCCTGGAAAAAACTAGAAGACCAAAGCTTCTTTCCTACTGTAATCTGGGGAGACAGGCTATTCTTTCCACTGAATGCTGGTAGTCCCCAGAGGAACTGTCACCTGGGATGACTGTTCTCTGCCATGTGCACTGTGTCGTCCTCCTGTAAACACACCCCACTCCTCATGAGTCAACAGGCCACACGTGTCTCAGGGCGTGGGGTGGAAGACCTGGCTCCACCTCCTAACCCTCTTCCCAGCAGCAGGCCTGGTGGGCGCTTGGCCAGTGAAATGGCATCTTCTTGGTAAGCCTATACCAATGGGGACAAATCAGCAGTTCTTGCCCGTGGGAAAGCAGCCACACTTTATCTAAAGAGGTCAACCTCCTCACTAGGAACACAGTCGAGGCTAATGACTCATAAGTGCATTTTCCCATTTTAGAAATCCGCAAGCCTGGCTCTGACACTGTCTTACGCTCCCTCACACCCATTCTCTCAGGAACTCTACAGTGTCTTTTCTCCCCTGGGAACACCTTGCAGAGGGGCAACCAATTAAAACACTAACTTCTCTTGCCTGAGCCCTCTTCATTGAGACCAGGCAACTGTACTGCATTGACAAAGCTGGAGACCCTCTTGCATTTGATGGTCTCATCAACTTCTGGTCTCATAGGTTGCTGTAAGGACTGCTCAAGGTTCAGATACCATATACTGCCCACTGCCCTACCCTTTTGATTTTAATCAATCTTCATCTCTATTCCCTTTTTATTGCTGTTTTAAAGTTTCTCAGTCATCTGTAATAATTCTCCAGCCTCATTATTGAGCTCATTATGTGACCAAATGGGACAGGCTCGGCAGAAGCTATGTCTATTGAAATTAATCATAAACAATTTAGATTTATGTGCATGCTCCTCTCAGCACCCAAGGAGGTAGGTGCTGTTTTTAATTAGTTGCCTCTGTTTCACTGATGAGAAAACACGGGCTTTGAGAAATTTAGCACTTGTCCAAGGTCACCCAGATGGCAAATGACAGTGCTGGGCTCAAACGTAGGATGCTAACTACTATACCACGTTATTTCCCAACCATCCAGCAAACTTGGCTGCAGTGTCAGGGAAACAGTTGCAATGGCCAAGAACTTGGGTGTTTGTACAAGCCCCCCCTGAGAGGGACGCCTATGTGGATGACATCCAGGTATTGTCTACCCCACATCAGGAAGAATAGTTTCCCGGCTTCCTTGGTAACCTGGTTCATGGTTTAATCATTAGCCAGAACTGTTTTAACAGAGCTTTATCAGTGTACCATTGATTGCTCAATTCTGTGGGAAGGCAGGAGAGATAATTGCCGGGACAACCCACCTTTTTCAGACTTTGGGATTCTTTTGGCTTTCTCTTCCCCACCTCAACATGAAGATTTTTCCACCAGATTTCTACTGTCCATCTCCCACCTAAATAACTGGAGTTGTTTTTGTATTAGTACATCTGGGGACTGTCACATTTCTATGCCATTGTTTGCTCTGTACACAAAGCCTTGGGGAAACATGCATCTGAGTTTCCTCCTGGAACAGCTCACAGGTGTGAGATCCTGGTTCCAGCTTGTCTGTCTACTTTCTCAAACAGACTTACTTGGCTAGTTTTCCTTCAAGGAACTCTTCCCGGGCTTCAGAAGCAGTGCACTAAGGGCACTGAGACATCACTGTCGCAGAGTCACTGGGACACTTGGACAGTTATGTGTAAAGGGGACCATGCAGGAAAGGCGACATAAACATCCAGTAGGAGCCAGTCTCCTGTATGAGGCCTGGAGAGGCATCTTCTGCCCCAGTGGAATGTATCTTTCTCATTGCTTCTTGGTTCTCCTTTCCCGTTTCCTCAGCAGAAGTTGTGTATCCTGTTGAGGCTAATTGAATTATTCTCCCTCAAAGATCAGCTAAAATCTATCTGAAGGCCCTGATCATGAGCCTGACAGGCCAATATGTCACCAGTAGAAATGGTTTCCGGAAACTTAAATTCAAATCACTAGCTAGAAATGAACCACTCTTTGATATGAAGTACACACATGGTAATAAATCTCCCTTAGCGCCTGAGCAGTGGGCCTCCTCTTTCCTTCCGCTTATGATTGCCTCAGATAGGGGCTGCCAGTACACAGTCCTGCGCCCTTCTAAGAGGCGGTTCTCAGTAAAAGGATGAACATGTGTGCTAGGTTTCCAGTTATATGAGAAGTACCATTCTCAGAAGTCAGGGCCAGCGAATAATCTTGGTGCCACCTGTGCTCAGAATTAGAGATTCAGACTACAGGTCTTGAATCAACACCCAGTCACTTCCAGAGTGGAAACCAGCCTTGAGGCCAGGGCTTGCTTTATGTCTGTTGGAGAGCTAATAACACATGGTGATAGATACAGAATGAGAAAGGGGCAGACTGGGAAAGACACCAGAGAAGACTCAGGGCCCCATAGTTCTTTCAGTTGTGGCCAGGACAGGGCTATATCCTGAGACCTGATCTCATTTCTTCCTCTTCCTGTGACTTGACTTGGACTCTGATTTTTGGGACAGTAATTAAAGAATTTCCCTGTTACCTGAAATACCTAAAAGTCAGAAGATCACAGAAAGAGATGAGGATGTTAGAAACAAGACGGTGACCACAAAAGCAGGTACAAGGAGAAAAAGCCTAAGCTCCAGTAATCATTTAATCAAAGGGGACCTGATTTTTCTCTCTCACCATAGGAAGTTTCTTGGCACTATGACCTCTTATAACCCAGCATGGGCACCCTCTCTGCTGGCTCACCTTGTGTGCGGTTTCTGCAAATTGCTGGGCACTGTTCTTCATGTCCTCTGTCTTCTCCTCTGCCCGGCCTAACCGTTCCCCACGCTCATTCAAGGCCTGGCTTGCCTTCTGTACTGCACTGGTCACACTATCAGCCGCTGAATGGAGGATGCTGTTTCCTGGAAGAATTACAAGAGTGTCAAGAGTTGGCTTGTCTAACCCACAGCGACAGATTCCCACACTATGGAAAAGACAAAGCCCCAGCAACTGAACTCCGTTATCTTGGTGGCAAGGGCCTTACCTGCTCAGCCACCTCAGTGCCTTACTTACTCTTTGAGACAAGTATCTCACTCAGTAGTTTAGTCTAGCCAGGGAGTTCATCTTTCTGCCTTTGTCCCAAAAGTGGTGGGAGTCCGTGCTCAGTAAAACCTGTAGGAGGGTTTTTCGTTTTTTATCTTCCAGTCCTGAGGATGGAACTCAGGGCCTTGTGAATGCGAGGCAAAATCTCCCCGACTGGCTGCATCTCAGCTTCACAGTTTGTTTTGATTTGAAGCTTAGGTTCAATAATCACAGTAAAACTTGGACCATAGGGATTTCCTACAACCCTTCCTCTTTATTTTATCCCTTTACCTGTAAAGTAAGCCACACTCCTCAGTGTGTGGCTAAGGTGATATTATGGCTTCCAACCCCCAATCCTGTGCTATGGCATTGATGGTCGGACTTTCTCATGCGAGCTCTAGATTATGACAAACAGCCGCAGCACTGTACACTGCGAGCAAGTAGGGAACCATTACAGAAACTGGCAAATGAAGAAATCTGGCATTTTCAAATTCAGGAATGACACCAGAGAAAGTAGATAAGCCAACAGCATCATGAAAGGTCATGCATCCTTGATATTCCAACTTGCCAACATAGGCAGCACAACTTGGTGAAGAACCTGCAGGCCCATTAGCCACCGAGGACAAGCACATTGTCAAATGACAACCTCAGGAAAAATTACACCTCTGTCTTGTTAACATCAAATGGAAGATGGCATTTTATGCAATAGCTTTATGTCTCTGAATAAGTTGATTACATCATTTTACTGGATGCTTCTAGCCACAAATAGCTTTTAATAGAAATGTGGAAATGTTATTTCCACTAGTTTCAGCTACAAAGGCTTCCTAATTTCTCCTTTGTGGGAACACTTTGCAGCTTGTGGGAAAGAATCTCAGGCAAAGAACGCCTGGTCCAGAGGCAGCACTGAAGGAGCCACTTTCCAGTTTTCAAGGATTTAATACACACTTAAGAAGAGGGGATTAGGGTTAACTAACATTACCAGTTGTAGTTAGCACCACATTATATATATATATATAATATATAAATATATTATAATATATAAATATATATTATATATATAATATATATAAATATATATAAAATGTATATTATATATGTACACAGTGAGCACAGAGCAAGGGAGATGGCATTGAGCACAGGGGAAAGTATGGGACTTCGGAAAAAACTTAAGAAAAGAAATCTTGGTTTCAGTATGCTTTCATACTGTACCCATGACTACAGCAGCAGTCTATTATCACAGCTATTAACACAGGATTTCACAAGCAGAAAAACATTCACAAAGATCACTTCATTCGTCCAAAATTCTGAGGCAGCAGACCGAACAAACAGAAGAGCTTGCATATGGTCATCACACCAGAAAGTGGCATAGCTGTTACCAAGGGACTTCTGTGTGAGGATGGCCCTATCCTTTCCCACAGACACGATGTAGCATTCCTATGACGGAAATGTGGGCAGACTGGCACACAGGTGTAGGTATGAGCAGGTATATGCTTTGGCAGGTGTGTGTTTTGGCAGGTTATTTCCCAGGATAATTCTAGACTGCTTCTGCCCTAAAAGCATTCTTCATAGTAAATACTTACTGCTAACATTACATGGCAAGCCAAGTGACACAAAGGAGGAAGAGACTACCAGTAGGATGGACTAGGAAGATGGAGGAGAGAGTGAAATCCCTCCTAATCTGTACCACAGATTCGCAACAAGAAGACTGAGAAAAGGTGAGGCAGGAATCTGTAAGTCTCAGTGTTTGTCAACTTGACAGGTTTGGAGTCACTCAGAAGACACATTTCTGGGGATGTCTGTGGGAGCATTTCCAAAGAGGTTTAACTAGGAAATGAGACTTACCCCGAGAGTGGGCGGCACCGTCCCACAGGGTCAGACCCCAGGCAGAATTAAAAAGGAGAGTACAAGTTGGAATAGCAGCATTTCTGCTTTCTGACTGTGGAAGTCGTGTGACCAATGCCTCACACTCCCATTGCACATACCCACCCTTCCCCATCTTCCCTGCCATGATGGGGCAGTGATGAAGTACACAAGGCTATGGAGACAGTTCAATTGGCAGTGTGCTTGCTGCAACAAGCCAAAGGACCTGAGTTGGATCCTCAGAACGTTTGTAAAAATACACGGTGTGGTGTTGCATGCCACAGGACTGGGTAGGTAGAGACTCGTGGCTCCCTGGAATTCTCTGGACAGCTAGTTTAGCCAAATCGAAAGTTTCCGATACTGATGTGATACCTTGTCTCAATAAATAAAGTAGAGGGGTTGGAAAGATAGCTCAGTGGTTAAGAGCACTCACTGCCCTTCTAGAGAAACCATGTTTGGTTGCCAGCACCGACATCAGACAACGCTCAAAGGCCTGCTAATCTAGATCCAGGGATTTTTTGCATGTGCGGATGTCTGCAAACACATGGGGCACACAGACAGACAGACATATGCTCATGAGTAAAAATAAATTTCAAACCAAAATGAAACAAAGTGGAGAGCAATACAAGGAGGTCGCAAGGGTGACCTCTGGTCTACATGCACGTGTGTGTGCACGTACTCGCAAGCACACACACACACAACTAATAGAGGAAGTTGGAATGCAGAAGTGGAACCATTGCTGTGATAAGTCTGACCACTGGATTGTGGGAGAAATGTGGAAAAGTGGATTTCTGGCAAGAGAGGCCCTAGAAAGCCATTATGAGAGCTTAAAGGAGTCATCCTGATGCAGCTTATCAAAGTAAAAATTCTTCTGGAAGGACAGCAACTGGATTGAGAATGTCCTTGATGGAACACCCTGCTAGAAACTAACCTCCCGGGAAAGTGCTCTTCTGGGTTCAGCTGCTAAAGTGCACATAGGAAACTACAGATGTGCTATAAGGGGCACATCTGTACCTTGAGCTAGTAAGAAATCTTGGCATTTTTGCCAATATGATGCTGGTCTTGCCAGCATTCAAAATGTAAGACTTCCAGGATCATAATGGTTCGATGAAGGTTCTAGAGTGCCACAGAGGCCAGGCAATGTGTGGCATGCTTGGATTCCCTATAAGGACATGAGGCCATTGTGTGAAGCTGTAAGGATGAAGTATACATCACACTGGACACCCCAAGAGATGCCAGGGTTATGGGATGTCAGTCTCAGAAAGTTGCCTGCACAGAGAGGAACCAGACCAAGACAGACTGTATGTGTTACGGCAGCAGAACTAGAGAGAAGTGGCTACCAAAGGTTTGTGGAAGCCCATGCGATGCCATGAACCCCAGAAGCCAGAGAATCAGTGGCAGAATTTGATGTTTTCTCTGTTCAGTTTGATAGTTCCTAGATTGACTCTTTTGGATCTTTTTATTGTGTTTTATTTCTTGTTTTTCAAGGCAGGATTTCCACATAGCCTTGGTTTCCTGGTCTCTTTGTGGACTAGGCTGGCCTTGAACTCATGGAGTTCTACCTCTGCCTCCCAAGTACTAGGATTAAAGGTGTGTACCACCTCTGCCACGGCTCACTATGGACTTTTAAAAGCTGTTAAAATTATAAGGTTATGGGGACATTTTAAGACGGAATGATTACATTTTTGACTATGAGATGGCCATAAATCTACGGGGATAAGCCATTAAGAAGTGTGTTTGGGAGGCAGGTTGACAAGGGGTGTACCTATGGTGGTTAATCTTAATCGTCAGTTTGCTGACAGAATTTAGTGATGCTAAGATATACACTCTGGTTGTGTCTATAAGGGTGTTTTCAGAGAGATGTGAATGTAGATGATACTATGCCTGGGATGGGGTCCAGGGCTGAGAAAGATGAAAGTGGTTAGATCATCAGCATTCTTCCCTCCTTCCTGACTGTAGGTACAGTATGGCCATCTGCCTCATGCTCTGGATGGCATAGCGAGAGTTGCCATCCCAGCTACTTCTTTCCTGCTAGTCATGATTGTGCTTCAAAGTCTGAACCAGAAAACCCCTTCCTTAGTTTGCTTTGGCCAGGCATTTTGTCACAGTGATGAGAAAAGTAACTAACACATCCTGGTTAAGAACAATTGTATTACTAATTGATGGGACTCTGGGAGGAACTGCAGTGAAATTTAAAGGGCATATAATCACCACCTTTTCCCCAATTATAATAGATCCATATGACTTCTTAGGTTATATATGCCTATGAAGCTGGACTGAACCTCCTATGCATAAGCCACATTGCTTCGATGTCAGGATTTTCTTGACATGAATCTTGTACATGACGTTAGGTAATGCTACACCCAGTTTCTTATAGCTGCTATGGAAGGAAATAAATGGTGTAACTAAAATGAAACCAAATGCTGTGATCACTGTTTACAGGTGACTTTGATGACCACTGCCAATAGGAAATCCACCTTCAGTTATTTTCAGGAATAAGAATGAACCTGAAAAAAAAAATCTCTTTCTTTCAGTTGAAATGACCTCTCTCAGTTTCAATGCTGCCCGCATTGGAAGGCCTGGGGAACTCCTCCCACCTATCGGGGTTCGCTATCTATTTCCTTCTAGGGTGCTTAACCAGGTGTAACCATGGTACATAAACCAAGTAAACCCCTTCTCATACTTCACTTTTTCAGCCTCTTATGCACAACGTTTAGCTGGATCGTCAACTTCTTGAGCATCCTGCTTCACTCTGTTGACCATTCCTTAAATCTGTAATGACTTTTCTCTTTTGACTTAGATTGGTTCACTTGACTTCCTTCTTTCTGGAACCCTTACTTATACTAATTTCAGGGCTCTGGCCTCTCCCTGTGGCAATATTATGCAGTTCAGTTTCAAGGGCCCAAATCTTCATCATTCATAAGGTAGCTCTCTGAGCTGGGACCCATATGCTTTCTTATTGAACTGCAACTGAATGCCCCCAAATTACCTCACATTCATTATGTCTACACTGGACCCTATAGTATTATATTCATTATGTCTAAACCGGACCCTATAGTATTATATTCACTATGTCTAAACCAGACCCTATAGTATTATAGTCATTCACTGGATCTGTGAATGACTCCAGTATCTGTCCATCTTATCGCATCAGACAGAAGTCTAGGGGTTGAGTGTAGGCTCTCCTGTTACCTTTACCCAACACAAGCAAAGACTGCATTCTCAACAGCTGGCCACACTGCGCTCTTTACCATCGTTGTGCTCCTCACACAGAGGCCAAGTCTTTACTCTTCTCCTTTTTAAAAAATTACTCACGTTTCTTTCTTATAATTATTACCAAAGAAGCTGGCGGCTCAAATGGCATAAACTCTCTGAGGTTTTTAGTATATGCTGAAAATTGCTCTTTGAAACTTTTATTAAACACTCAGAATTACTGCAGCAGGTACTGTTGAAATGACGCAATTGGTAGTCACCCTGATGTTACTTATCTGGTGTTCAGTTTCTTTACATTCAATATGTGGTTCCTACCATTTATCTTATTTGGCTGCTACAGAGGAAATTGTGATGGAAACAAAGGAGCTGTAGGGCTCAGTGGAGGTGTGTCACCCCACCTCCTCTCTAAGAAAGGCCACATATGCCTTCCAGAGAAGTTTTAGAAAATGGCAAAATTACATTTTCCCATCTTTTCCCTCTTAACCTGGGATAAATGTTTTGTAACTAATGAAAGATGATTCTTAAGTATCTATCTGTAGCTCAGCGTCTCGCTTAGGGGGAAAGAACACACAATCCATTAAGTCAAGGCATGTGCTGTTAAATCTGGAAATGAAGCAATCTCCCGAGACAGAAAGAATCATAATTCTTTCTAAATAGACAGGAAGCATATTAATACCCAAATTTATTCGAGCCATCTGAGAAGAAGCTGTCAACCACACCAAATAGAGTCAACCGCCGTTTGAATTACAGACTCTGGAGGGCACAGGGAGACCAGTTTGGCTTCACTGATGTTGCCTTTACATCGGTTCCATTTGACATAGTCTTAAAACAAACATGTTAGCTCCCTTTGTGTTAAGCGATTTAAAGAGCTGGTGAGAAAGGAACATGAAATGAAGACTCATCACTGTATGCAGTCGCCATTAGAACCAAATTAGGAGAGAACAAGGACAGGGAAATGGAGACAGAGTAAAGCACACAGAAAGTGATAAATGAAGACAATTAAGAGAACAGAGTTTTTATAAGTACATAAATTATACCAATAGCTCAGACACCAACAGGAACTAACTGAATGATTGTAGACCTCAGCCTATATGTTGTTGGCTAAAATTTTTAATACTATATTGATTGAAGAGGTAATTGAAAACCTTAAATAGCTACTTCATCTATCTATCTATATAATACATATATATTTTAAATATGCATTATTCATATTTTTTAGGAAATGAAGAAAATCATCTAGAAATAAATGATGGATAAATTATGTTCATCTAGATGAGAAAACAAATATGTTCACCTAAGAAAACAAGTTCTTAAAAAGTTTTAAATTGTATTATTATTATTATTAGAGTGTGTGTGTGTGTGTGTGTGTGTGTATGTGTCAAGTGACTGCAATTTCAAGTGGAGGTCAGAAGAGGGCATCAGATCCTGCAAATCTGGAGTGATAAGCAGTTCTGAGCTACCTGACACAGGTGCTGAGACCTTAATTAGGATCCTCTGAAAAAGCTGTTAAAACTCTTAGCCACCAGGCCTTTGTTCTAGCCAGATTTTGAAAAATACTTTTGCTTTGTTTGAACTATTTGGGTTTTCCAAAATCAAAACAAAACAAGACAAAACACCTCACAGAAATTGGCAGGAAGATTTATCATAATAAACCCATTAGTGTACCAAAAACATTAATACTCTCATATGCATGCTAAAACTGTTCGATAATAATTTGTTCCCCAAATAGATTAAATGGTTCCTATTCAATTTTCACCTAGGAGATTAAGTCTCTTAGCAAAACCACTTCCGTGGAGAAGATATAAGGTGCAATTAAGTCTGGCTTGGCTTAGTAGCACACACATTGCTTTAAATGGACATTAATATGTGGGATTAATCTCCAATGCTTATCTTTCCTTCTTTTCTACTTCCAGTCTACTTCTAGCAAAACAAAGTTTCCTGGAGACTTGGATTCTTGCCGGCTACTGAAAGTGCTTGCTTCTTACACACCGTCCTTTTCCTGTGATAAGAAGTTCCACTCCTGCCCCTCATTGGTCCTTCAGTCCTCTAGTACTCATGGTGCTTTAAGGCTGACTTAGTCATGTGACCTGCTTTCAACATCTTAGAAGGGAATATAATTTAAGTGCCAACGAGGCTAGTTATTATCTATATGAAATGAGTAATGAGATGCAAAGACCTACTCAGAGAAATAAGTTGGTTTCTAATTCACAGACTCCACCAATTAAGGTTCAGAGCAATAACAAGGTCTTTGTACATTATTATATGGGCTAACCAAAGATACCACATCAGTGCATGTCAGTGTTGGAAGCCCTTAGTGCCCTCTCTAAGATGAAGGTTCTTCCAAAGGGCAAATTTTACTTCTATTTTTGTGTTGATGACCACATATACAATGTCTTTTAAAAGCAGTGCTTATATCAAGCCTTTTTAAAAGAAGAGTATTAACCATGCTGGGGCCAGATGCAATATGAATGTGAGCCAATCATCAAATAGCTCTCATCCACGAATGACTACAAAACAAGAAGTACCTTGGTGAGGGGTCACTGTTCACAAAAGAAGACATTCTGACCCTGATCTTACAGTTCCAGAAATAGGGAGTAGCCGAGAACAGCCATTGTACCAACTCCAAACCTCTTCATCATTCTGTGTTTCCTAATATGCTTCTTTGGACTAAGAAAAATAAATGGCTCTCGAAGGCCCATGCCTTCTGGGCCAGCTCTCTCATGTCTATGGTAAGGGGTGGGACCAACTCCCTTTCATGAGGGGCAGAGGCAGGTCTCCTGCTGCAGGATTCATTGGGGGCAGAGGCAGCTATCCCAGAACGGGGGGTTGGGCCTAGGAGAGCTTGCTTTGCCCCTTGCCTAGGCGCATGGTCCCAGTGGCCTCTGATCAGCTCAGCTATCACCCAGACCCACATCCTGGGCATTAGGTTAACATCTTCCCCATTTATGACCCTCTGGAGCATGTGAAAGGGTTGGTTCTGTGGAAGGATAGCTGCAGGATCTCCCTGACTTGGGGCAACAGCAGGATATTCAAGAGGCATTTCGGTGAGGGTTCAGTGATGGTGGTGTGCCAGAGGCCTTGAACTAGACCAATGATTCACTGCAACGAACATTTGCGGGTGGGGCTGATTAGACAAATGGTACAATGTGTGACACACTGCAGTTCCTAATGCCACAAGGATAGATGAAGAGGTGCTGGAGAGAAGGGAAAGATGGAAGAGCAAGATGCTTTTTTGTTTGTTGGCTTGTTTTTAATTAATTACATTTTGGGTGGGTTTCCATTAGGCTGGAGGCTGTGAGGCTGTGGTGGTGTGGAGTGAGGAGGAAAGAGGAACTGGGTTGCATGATGTGAGATTCCAGAGGAATCAATAAAGAATTATGCTATAAAAATGTGGCACAAAGAAAGCATAATGACATGTCAAAATATATAAATAAAATACAATCTAATCAGGATCTTTCTTGCCAAATGATAACCCTTCATTATACAAGCCACACATTTAAATGAGGTAAGCATGGAGGGAAAGTATGGTGTGCAGTTTCTCAAACAGAATTGCTTGTGGGATCCTCCTGGACAGTGTGCTGAAGCAGAACTTGTGCTGCAAAGTGCTGCAAGGGACTAGACTCACTCCTAAGTTAAATGGAAAAGGCTGTGAATCTGGGCTGTCTCCATCAATTTAGTAACGGACAGACAAGTCATGTAATTAAATTCAAAGAGCTTGCTTTATAGAGGCAGCAAAACAGATATAGCACACTGAGTGGCAGTTCTGGAATTATCTTTTGTTTAAGTTTGGTGGCTAATTTCAGGGACCATGAAACTTGCTAGTTGCCTGGAGCTGGATGACTCAGAAAAATGGACTCAGAATCCAGAAATACTTTGTAAACCCATAAATTTCAAGGCCTACTGGCAAGAGGTCTTGGGATCTTTTGGTGGAGTTAGTAAAGAAAAAACTGTCCAGTTTTACTAAATACATGTTCCCTGTTGGCTATGTCAAGGTAATTTAGTGAAACCCTTAAGACTAGAGGAAAAAGGCCGTAAGCTCTCTCCTTCTCTCCTTATCTCATAGGTAAATATGACCTCATAATTCAATTCCAGTATGCTCAATGACAAAACATTTACGATTTTATCCATGTCCCTTTCAACACTTACCTTTATCAAGTCAATACCTTTATCAAAAATTGAGTCTTGGTTTCTAGGGATTTGTTCTTATGAGCTATGGTGTATGAGAACAGTGAATGCAAGCCCATATATGTTGGTTCAGTTCGGAGTGGCAGGCTCTCAAAAGGATGACACTTCGCAACAAGTGGCCCGTGCAACCACACCTTGTTTTGAGGTTTAAAACTTAAGAGATTCTCAACAAGAAAAACTGATTATTCTTTTTGTCTGTCTCATTAAATCTGGTAAGAATCACGTTATGCCATGCAGGTCTTTGATCTTAATAGAGGAGTAAGGTAGTGGCTTTTATTTTAAGAACTGCAATTTCAAGAATACCTTTACCTAATGCTGTGGGCTATAGAGCAGATTCAGTTCAACATGTACAGTCTGCTACTTCCTAGCCATGCAACACTGAACAAATTACCTTCCCCTCTGTGCTGCAGTTTAACTACTTTATCATGAGTTCAGTATGGCACCTATCCCCCAAGAATGGATTGCAGAAGCTATCTCCAAGTACGAGGTACCAGTGGCGTATGCTGCAGACAGTCAACCATCAGTATTAACAAAATAACCTGGCACTAAAACCTTTCTGCTAGGTTTCCTACCTCAGCTCACCTCTCCTTTCTTATTCCCACCATTGTGACCAGCCCTCTCTCTAGACTTTTCCTCAACACTTTTAATGCTCAGTGCAATCCTTCTGATCCTTCTGACTATATGGTGATTCTTCTCTCAGGCTTGGGAAGATGCTCAGTGGGGAAGAGCACTTAGTATTCAAACATAAGGACCTGAGTTTGGGTGCTGACATACACATAAAAACACAAGTGTGGCTCCAGACACCTTTAACACCAGAGTTGGGGATCAGGGCAGACACAGAAAGATCACAGGGGCTTGCTGGACAACCTAGCCGAAAAATGGTTAGCTCTAGGTTTAGTGAGCGAGCCTGTCTGAAAGAAGTAAGGCAAAGAGTAAAAGAAACAAGGCAGGACACCTTGTCCTCCTGTGGTTGCTACACATGTGCACAAATTTGTGCAAGTGTTTACATATGCACAGGACCCCCTGTACCCAACACACAGTGATTCTTCTCTCAGACTTACCAGTGACCTGGCCATTGGATCACAAACTCATTGACTGGTCCTTTCAAAGGTCATTCTTTTATTTCGCTTTTAGAATACATTTTCCTTATTTCTACCACTCACATTGACTATGCCCTTTGCTCTTTTTCTTGTTAGAGAAATAAAGCCAGAAACACCTGGGCTTGATTCTGGCTCTGTCAAATTGCCACCTCTGGTCTCAGATAAGTTACTCTGGGTTATAATTTCTTATCAGTAGAAAGGGGAAGAAAGTATCTGTTTCCCAGGGTCTATTATAAGAAGTAAAGGCAATATATACTTAGCAACATGCTCACTACATGTTCTGCAATTCACTTACCACAGAACGCATGTACTGCACACATAACCAGCCCTATGTGCAGCGCATATCATACCTTGGCATTAACTTAGTCCTTTTTTTTATCTTCTTCCTCTAACTACACCTTCTACCTGAACTCACAATGTTCTTCATGTCAACATCTTGGATTGTAACATCCATCATCTCACCTGAGTCTGAGTCTGGGACATCCTACCTTGGAAGGGCACTTAGCTCTCCACTTACTTATGCTATTATGGCCCTATTAAACAACCATAGCATCCTGAATGACTTCCCTCCCACTGCTTTTTAGGTCTCCAGTACTTTGTTTTCTTCACAAACAATGTGGGTCATGCAACTTTCTTGTTTCAATTCTGTGCTGGCCTACATTCATGATATGACAGTGTCAACAAGGGAGGCCCATCTCTTGATCTAGTCCCAGGCTATTTGCTTGCAGCCTGTCATGGTTCTCTGGCCTTTATCTATTTCCCCATTATTTTTTTTTCCAGCTATGAAGCTGTTATAGTGTGTTACTATAGAGAAACACATATAGTAAATGAGTCTTCAAGGAAAAGCAAAGTGAATAAAAAGATCAACAAGGAAAACTGTGTCCATCTCTGTTCCTAACCTTAGCAGTAGAGTGTTGTGATTTTTGGTAGCACCAGTCCATCTTCAAATGCAGTGGGTAGTCAAGTTTGGATGTCTATTAGTTTTATGCTAGGAGAAAGGGAAGTTCTTTGAAAAGTAGATTCCATGAGTTGGGGCAAGAAACACTCACATACTTCTGAAGCATTTTATTGCCAGACATTGAGAATGCTTTCAAATGGTAGGGGTGGTACTGAAATAAAAAGCTAGTTTAATGTGGATTCCTCTAGGCAAGCTGTGATATTTAGAATTTCAACAGTAATAAAAGTTATAGCAATGACATAATTATAATAGCTTTATCTAAAAATCTCCATAACATTTTAATGCTAATAAGACAAAGAGTTCATATAAAATATATACTAATGATGTTTATACAAAATAAAATTGGATGCTTCATTTATTTGATTCATTTTATTTAGCAACAGATAATTTAATATTTGGTTATTTCATTCCTTTAACTATTTCTCTGTATAGAAGAATTTGTATTTGTCCTGGTTGGTTGTTAACTTGACACAAGCTAGATTTTATATGGGAAAAGGAATTTCAATTGAGAAAAACACCTCCTACAGAGATAATTTGTAGGCAAGACTGTAGGGCATTCTTTGGTTGATGACTGATGTGGGAGGGACCAGCTCATTGTTGGTACCACCCCAGGCAAGTGGTCTGGGTTTGTATAAGAAAGTAGGCCAAGCAAGTCCTTAAGAAACATCCCTTCCTAGTTTCTGCCTCTGTTCCTGGGTTTCCTCAATGAAGGACGACAAGCTGTATGGTGAAATAAGTCCTTTCCCCTCTAAGTTGCTTTTGGTCATGGTGTTTATCATGGCTGTAGAAAACAAAGAAAGACATTGTGTATTTGTCTGAATTTGTGTGGTTAGCAATGGAAAAATACAGTAAATACAGAAAGCCAACGTGTTTCAAGAAGAGTAGAAACTGTTACAGTGAAGGGCTGACAATAAATTTAATGGTAAAATATATGTGCTAACCAGAGTGACAGTGGATATTCCAAAGTCAGACTGTTTATTCTTGTTTTTTTCTTTTATTTTTGAGATTATAATTTATTCACATCATTTCACACTTCCCTTTCCTCCTTCCAAATCCTCTTACTTACCCCTGCTTGTTTCTTTCAAATTCATGACTTCTTTTTTTATTTCTTGTTGTTAAATGCATATATGTCTAAACATATATGTCCCTAAATATAGCCTGCTCAGTCTGAATGATGCTACTTGTATCTGTATTTTTAGGGTTGACAATTTGGTAATTGATAACATACTGGTGTGCTCTTCCCTGGGAGGACTCTTTCTCCCTCTCACCATTCTTTAGATACTTGCAGTTTTTCTGTATAAGATTGATGCCTCTTGACCCTTCCTCTACTTTAGCATGTCTACTGTTGTTGTCATTGCTTATCTTATGTTGAGCAGTCATGTTCGTGAGACTATGGGTATAACTTTTGAGATTTCAAGGAGACACAAATCTCACAGCTAACTCCCTGATTCTCTGGCTCTTACAATCTTTCTTCTCCCTCTTCAGCAAGTTCCTTGAACCTTAGGTTCAGGAGTTAATTTGTAGACGTATCCACTGAGATCGGGTCACAACTCTGCATTTTAATTGGTTATGTGATGTAGGAAGTCCTATGTGTTGCTTTCATTGGTTAATGAATAAAGAATCTGCATTGGCCTGTCAAAGGGCAGAGTAGAGCTAGACAGAGAAAACTAAACTGAATGCTGGGAGAAAGAAGGCAGAGTCTTAAGACACCATGAAGCCACCAGAGGGGAAAGATGCAAGCTGCTAGTTGGAACTTTGCCAGTAGGCCATGAGCCTCATGGTAAAATATAAAATAATAGAAACGGGTTAACCAAAGATATAAGAGCTAGCTAGCAACGCACTTAAGTGATTGGCCAAGCCATGATTTAAATGATAAAAGTGGACCAGGCAGGACAGAAACCTCTGTCAAGAGTTGCGGTATTTTATAATGGTCTCCATCTGTTGCAGAGAGAAGTTTTCTTGATGAAGGGTAATGATTACACATTAGTAAAACAGTGCTTGTATGTTCTCCTCCCAGACCAATGACTTCACTAGCCCTAGCTAGTTGATTAGGTTTCCAGTACCACAGATGATTTACATCTTATTGAGTGTGTCTAAATCCCACTGGTTACTGCCAAGAGACTGTGCCACTATTGCACCCTTAGGTTATTGCACCATGCTTGCTGTTGTTGTGCTTCATAAGCATGATAGTTTCTTCTTTAGAAATTCAGCTGTTTAGAGTAGATCCCCTTCCACCAGGGGAGAAATATCTTGATAATTTGTAAATTAGTAACATATTTAAAAGGCACTTGCTTGTGTCTGTTAGTTAACACACCCAATTGGTGATCAGTTGGATGATTATGTAATGTTGGCCAAAAAAGCAAACAGTAGAAAATTCTGGGAGATCTATTAGGTTGAAAATACCGAGTGATGGTGAACAGCTTAGGCTCAATACAGCTGCTGGTGGAACCACATTTATAAATAATTATTAGGGAAACATAATAAGGATTCAAGCTTGAATCACACTAAGAGAGGAAAGCAGAATCAGCACCCCTTCAAAAACAACTGTTTGACAACTCAGAAAGACATGAAAAGAAGCACTTTCATTAAATTTGGGAGATCTGTGAAGAAGTTACACAATAATAAGATACAAACTTTTGATGTTGTTAGTCTAAATAAAAGGACTTAATAAAATATTCTAAGTACTATAATTGTGAATACTGTATATTTTATCTATTTACATTATCTTAACTATACAAAACATTTAAGCTTTGATTGCAACTTTAATTGTTCAGTGAGCTAATTTTCATAAGCAATGTATAAAAGTTCAGTAAAATTTTATTTTCCAAGTTATGCTTAGTAGAAATATTTACTGAATTGACTGTCCCCACAGTCTTGAAGGAATATACTCAACCTAACTGCACATACGGCCTCTTTTCTTGCTTTGAGACTTTGTATACTCTATATAGTCAACCACATGACACCCTGTCTTTTTCTTTCACCCAACAGTTCAAACTCAGCTGACTTAACTCCACCTTTGTAAATTTCCTTGATGGCTTGTTGTGCATTCACTGAGGTATTTTTGGAGTTACCTATTATTTATAACCTCTGTCAAGAGCTGTGGTTGGAAACAGGGTCTCAGAAAAGACAGCTGTGTTCTTTCACACAGCACCCCTCACCAATGTCAGAAAAGGAACTGCTCATCTAAAGTCAGGAACTGGAATGCCCATAGGTCAAAAATATGTGTAGAGGTAGACATACATATGTAAAAATACATTTACCATTAAAATGAAATTATTAATACACAGTTAAAAATTTCTAGGCAAGTAAACAGTTGAAAATTAAAAACACTGACAGTTAACAAGCAATTTGAACGTTCACCAGTAATTTGCTGTTATAGTAAATGAAGAGGAAGAACATTGATGTAGGGTCAGTTGGGAATACCTTTTGAAGAGGTAATGGGTTAAGCTGTGCTGTGGAAGAGACAAAGTGAACAAAGTCTTCATGTAAAGACCTGAAAGAGGAAAAACTTGAATGTTGTCAGAACTGAAGAAGACTGAGGTGGTTGATATGGGATTGCAGCTTACGAAGAGGAAGAGGCAGGAGACAAACAAGAGTCAGACTCTACAGGACTTATGGGTGGCTCTTAGGTGATACTGGGGGTACTGTTGTGTTTAAAACAGGAGTAACATGAACTAAGATTTCTGAAGTAATTACTTGTAGTTTGAGAAAGGAGCAAGGAAAAAAAAAAACAGAAAGAACTGTCAAGAAGCTACTGCAATGACTGCATGTAAGAGATAATGTTGGCCAAATACTGGGATGATGTCAGTGGGAAGAGGATAAATGGGAAGATTTGGAGGGACAGGGTATAAAGTATGAGTGAAAAGGAATACAGTATCTGGCTTGGGAAACCGGAATACTATTTATAAGATGGAAACAAGAAAAGCAAATTTTCTTGGAGGATGCAAGATGATAATCTAGTATTTCACTTCTAATGTTACTTTGACAGTGCCTATAAGATTTCCAAGTGCAGCCTGTAAAACAAGTAACGATAGTAAGAAACTTTGTAACAAAGTCTAGGATGAAGATAAAATTTGGACCTTTTCAGAAGTCAATGGAATAAGCTGGCCCAGGGTTCAACAATAAACAATGCGGAAGGATTCACAAACATTTCCTTCAAGAATTTTAAACTTTAACATGAAGGCTAAAACTAAAAATGCCTTTGAAGGGGAGGAATAAAATGTACTGAGAAGTAGATAAAAACCCAGGCCAATGGAAAGTCGGAAAATGCAAAGAGGTGGCTGCAAGCATGCCAAGACAATTCGATGAAGAAAAAGAGCCTCCCTGTCAAAAGCTCCTGCGCAAACTGAAGATGCCCATGTAAGACTGAAGTTTGACCTCTACATTGCTCATATGCAAAACTTAAAACAGATCAAAGAATAAAAATAATAGCTAAACTGTACAATGCTAAGAAGGAAACACAGGTGTACTGACATGGGATTCCCCTCTGTATGCTGTGAATACCATTGGTTAATAAAGGAACTGTTTTGGGCCTGCATGGAGCAGAATACAGGCAGGTGAAGAAAACTAAACTGAATGCTTGGAGAAAGAAGGAGTGAGGGAAAAGCCATGTAGCCCCGCTAGAGACAGACATCAGAACTTTACCCGATAAGCCACAGCCTTGTAGTGATATACAGATTAATAGAGATGGGTTAATTTAAGATATGAATTAGCCAGAAATATGTTTAAGCAATTGGCCAAACAGTATTGCAAATAATATGATTTCTGTGTGATTATGTCAGGACTGAGCAGCCAGGAACAAACAAACAGTCTCCTACAACAGTGTACATCTTTATGACCATAGCTTAGGTTTCTTAGACTTAATAACTAAAGTCCAAGTGGCAGAAAACCTAGGTAAACCAGACCTCATTAATTATGTGCGTACATGTCAGTATGTATAAGTGTGTGGAGGCCATAGGTCAACACTGAGTTGCTCTCCTCCTTATATTCTGAGACAGATGTGGGTGGCCTTGATGGGCAGCAGACTCTGGGGATGGATACTCCTGTTTTGCTTCCCCAGTGCTGGGACACTGGGTATGCACTCATATTTTTATGAGGGTACTGGGCATTGAACAGAGGATCCTCATGTTTCTGTGGAAAGAACTTACAAATGAGCCATCTTCTCAGCCTCAACTTCACCAAAATTTATACAGAAAGTTTTCCATGTCTGTGCATCCTTGGCACTGTATTCATGCCTTTATTAATGTAGTCAATCGATCACATTATATTGTAAGCTAAGCATCTGATTAGCTTATTAGGTTGTGAATTTTCAAAATTCCCTTTCCTAGGTTTGATCTTTCTTTGTACACTTGCCGCCAAACAGTCCTAACCCTAACACGGGCCTACTCATTAATACAACATTTGGTTTAGGTAAAAATAAACCTATAAAAAGAGGAAAGATTTAATGGATATACATATAGAGTGTTCACCAAGGAGAAGAAACATATGAAGCCTTGTTTATTAACATGGAATAGGAAACGACGCAGCCTGGTGGAGAGGACATGAGGTCCCTGTGCTCACAGGCAAACACTAGAGAAACCAGGAATGTTAAGCACACAGGCTGGTCTCTTCAACAATGTGGGGAGGGGTGGATGCTTATGTGCGTGTGTGTGTATGTGTGTGTGTGTGTGCGCGCGCGCGTGCGTGCGCACAGGCACACATGCACGCACGCCGGTACGTGTGTTTTTCCACCCAGAGAGCTGAGAGTGGAAGTTGTTAATAGCCTAGTAATCTTTGCTTTCTGTAGGGCAGGGCCATACCAGAATCCCCCAGACTATTCTGCCTCTGTCTGGATTTTTATCTTGAGGGTTTCTCAGTCAGTAGAATCTAGTCTTAAGGGATGTTTCACAGATACTTTGTAGCTTTGTGACCTCTATAAAGACCTAGACCATACCAGATTCTTTCCCCAGTCCCTTAAGCTATAGAACCTATTCTTGTGGAAGAGGTCCCGTGTACTTTGCGAAAAATATTTGATGTACTCACTCCTTGAGCTTCACTGTGGTAATTGTCACCAAAAAATATTTTCCAAAATTGCACTGTACTTAAATATGTCTAAAATTAACCTCTGAGTATCAGACTCTAGAAGTCTTAACCAACATCAGTTTTTTAAGCTTGCATGAGCCCTAGAATTTAAAAAGAAAAACCATGGAAGTCAAGACTCCAACACCTGATTTTCTTAAACCAATCGATACATAATCCTTTTGGGAAATGTCAAGTCTTTACTTGCTGAGAAGTTCATTCCACTAAACATATGCACATGCAAGAGTTTATAATTTCAGTAAACACTTTAATTACTAATCACAAAACCCAAAAGGGCAAAAAAAGTGGGGGAGGGCTACTTCAAGGCTATCATTAGCATCTTTCATGGCTAAATAATGGCTTTAAGATAACTAAATTGTTGTGAGGAAACCACTAATGGTGTGCTTAGTATTAAGCAATGAAAAAGGACCCTCTTGATTTGAAACAGCAATGAGACAAATGAGTCTACAGAGTACAGGTGACATTGGTGCTAAATTTTAGTTGAAATGTGCTGAGTGTAGCAGGAGAAACCGCTATTGTAGTTATCAAGGTTACACTACAAGTGGGTTAAGTCATTATTGCTATATGGTTCACTCCTTTCATTTAGAAGGTAATAAGTAGAATTAGTTTGCCCATTAGTTATTTTTCTTATAGCTGTTACACAATCCCTGACATAAGCAACCGAAGGAGGAATTGCTTTGAGCTCATCGTTTTATTAGTCTCTCAGACCATGCTGACCTTTCCATGAACTTGGAAATCAATTCTCAAAGTTTAATTTGGTGAATATAAAGTTGAAAACCTCATGTCAAAGACAAGGCACAGAATATGACCATGCTAACCAATGTCAGTCCAGTTCTGCTTGGGCTGGCAGCAGTAGTGGGCACTTTTACAATTTTTCTGGCACTTAGCAATTTTGAAATTATACAACCATAGTGTGTTTCATGACTATTAATTAGTTATTCTATGGTATTTTGTTTGATTACTAATGAATTCTTACTATAAATTTTCACTTCCTAAGACGAATTTTTCTGAAAAGTGACAACTAACTTGTCATTAAAATCCACTACAATTATCTTCAGCGGAACCTAATTATGATCAATTAACATAAAGGAGCTAATATATACTATACTATTTTTAGATGTTAATATTTTTTCAATTCATATTAACAAGATAGGCACTGATAGGAGTGGCCAACCAACTGTATACCTGGATGTGTATTACCAGAGTCACAAATGCAGCTCTTTTCCATTTACATCATTATAAGAAACTATGATTTACTAAGTGCCACCATGTGCCATGGACAACATTAAATGCTTCACATTCATTATTATATCCAAATAGTTAGTGTTTAAGATATATATATATATCTTTTAAGCCCAGTGAAATTCTGAAATTCACACAAAATCATACTACTAGCCTGTGAAAAAAATCTTAATTTGATCAGTATGGCTGGCTTTGATACCCCTTTCTTTGTAGTAAGAGACTCTCCACAGTTTTAAAGTCAAAATTGTGAGGCAGAATCTAAGTGCCAAGATTGGATTTTCCTTTGCTGTCCATATTCCCTTTCATCAGCTTGGCAACCTAAACCAACTTCTTCTGGGATTCTAGTTCTGATCTACTGAAGCCAAGTAAGGAAGCCTACTCATGCTCCCAGACCACCACCTGTATTTCTCTGATGGACTGTCGTCTACTTAGCTGTCCATTTGTCATAGTTGGAGCCTCTTTCTAGAGCACAGCACCATCTCTGACTTCCCAGCATCTTCGGGAAAAACATGTATCCTTTTGTAGGTGTTCATTGATCCATGCTGAATGGATGGGAAATTGACCAGAAATAGAAGATATGTGGATTCATAAAAACGTTCTATGGTTAGTATACATGTCTAAATCTTATTTTCATTGCCATTTATCATAGATTATGATATGGCTAGTATACAGAAAAGTGCAATTTTTGAACATGGTGAAAAAATTGTAATTTGGTTAATTTTGCTTTCCAAGTGGTTAGGGACTTTTTTTTTTTTTTGGTCTTTTGAGACAGGGTTTCTCTGTAGCTTTGGAGCCTGTCCTGGAACTAGCTCTTGTAGACCAGGCTGGTCTTGAACTCACAGAGATCCGCCTGTCTCTGCCTCCTGAATGCTGGGATTAAAGGCGTGCGCCCGGCCTGTTAGGGACTTCTTTACTCCATTGAAGATCTAATCATGTATAAAATGCATCAAATTGAAGCTATTTGATGTATAGAGACACATCTTCACTGGAAACACTGCTGTTTCCAAAACAACTACGATCTGGTGGAAAAAGTATGACATACAAAATGAGTTTAAACAAAAACAGATTTTGCTTTTTATCCATGATTATTTCATTGGAGAAAATGAAGGCTCGTTTGTTCACACCTCCCTGTTTAAATATCATACTTTAAAAGGAAAATGGTTAAACACTGAAAACCACATTTAGAACAAAAATCTTTAATACATTCCTTCCCTAGTCATTATAAGATTAAAATGTTAAGAAAAAAACCACACAACGTAGTGATAAAGATTATCTGCCAGTTTAGAGACAGTTTACAGGTTATGCGTCATATTTTGCAAGCAGCATTAGAAAGACATACTGAGGAACGAATGATCCTCATCCATACAAGGTTCTTACGTATCACAAAACTATCAGACCAGGCTTACCATCTGAAGGATTTACAGCAGTGCTTCCCAAGTGTTTCCCTTTATGATCCAGATGAACGATTTGACAGGCATAATGCTAGAGATCCACAGAATTTCTCTCTTCCTTCCCTACTCTCTCTCATTCTCACACAGGTTTCAGCACGTATTTTAAGGAGTCCCCTGCAGTAACATTGGTAATATGGCCAGCACATTGACAGTAGAGGCAATGCGTGCTACGGAGGCTGAGGTGATGAAAGCTCTGTGGCGGACCTGCATCTCTCTTTTCCACTGTGGAACTGACTCTGTACCAGCAGAGACTAACACAAACTGAGTCCTCGGTTCCTAACATATGAACTGTTTGAGGGAAGGCTTAAAGTCACAAGGCATGAAGAAGGAAGGAAGCATTTCTGGTGTATTGACTGAATTCTGAACTGTGGAAGACTGATGCTGACAATTTCAACATATTCTGAGGAGAGTGTCCAAATTTAAAAGCCCCTTGAAAATGCTTTATTAATTTAAAATACATGGAGTCAATAGGTTGTCTTACTGTGTTTGAGGGTGGGAGGGGGAAATACTAAAGACCTGGTAAGCATATAGTAAATGAAATTATCTATGTGAATCCCTTTAAAATGTTGTTTTGCAACAATAAAAGAACATGGATTATGCAATTGAAAGCTAGGTTTTACTTTATAGAAAGTTATTTTCCATCATATCATTAAAGACAAATAGGTGTTTTTGGAAAATAAGTGCTAATATACCTATTTTATGGATCAAAATAAAAAGGCCTAGACATGAGATTAATACACTAATATAAACATCCTATTTCCTGCATTGGACTTGTGACCATAACTTTCTGTGACACTATATTTATAACTCCTGGTGACAACACCCATAGTGCATTTCATCTTCTGTGCAGTGTGAATTAAGCAAAATTATTCACTTCTTGTCTCATTAAAAAATCTACCTTTGGGTAAACTTAAAGAACAAAATGACAATAAGTAATAAATATTGTAGACTCTAGACATGATGATACACTGAGATCACATTCACTATCAGAGGGACTGGAGACCACAGCAGCTGCTAATTCACTCTGTGTGGCGCCTTGGGAAAGTTGTCAGCAACACCTGTTAGTAAGGAGTTCTCTTACATGTGTGTGAAATCATTAACATTTGCACTTGAATGATGGGATGATTGCATTATGTTTTTCATACTTCACTGAGTACAGAAAGGGGCTTTGCAGAAATACACCAAACAACTGGTCTACACACCAAAGATAAACATCACTTGCGAATTCACAACTCAGAAATGAAAACCAAACATCAGTCAGAAAGTGATCAACTGTCTGACAGATGAATTATTTTTCTTGTTAACTCTTAGAATAGGGAGACAGCAGGGCGTAGGTGCAAAGACCAACAAGGCAAACAGAAAGGTGAGTGAGGAAAGAGAACCATTTCTTAAAGATTCTTGGAATCTTCAGGGAAAAAAATTCTTATTTCAAGTAAAATTTTACACGAGTCCAATTACACATTTTGCTGCAGGATGGAGCTCTAATTAAAGCCTTCCCTTATATGGCTAACGTGCAGCTGCTGGCAGAACGCTCTACCATCTCATCATATTGACATGAGTTTGACAAAGCGTAGTAATCATTTCCTTTTGTGGATGAGAAAGACATCAAGAACGTGCATATTTTAATTTGTATGTTAGCTGATCCAGACATAATTATTAGAGGTTACAGGGTATATATGGCACTGCAATTTCCCCCATTCTCCTTTTAGGTAATTGGATGCTTTGCTTATTTTGAATACATATAACTTGACACAATGGTCTAAAACAAGGGGTGGGAGCAGCAGGAAAGACGAAAGAAAGTGGGACGCAGCCACAAACTCTGAAAAGCACGGAAAGGTGATGTTTTTTAAGATTAAAAATGGCTTCAGGATGCATTCGTTTCTACCAAATATCTAAAGTTAAGAAGCCAGCAGTGAGCTAGGCATGGTGGCTCATGCCTTTAATCCCAGCACTTGGGAGTCAGAGGCAGGCAGGTTTCTGTGAGTTGGGGGTAGCCAGGAATGTTACACAGAGAAACCCTGTCTCTAAAGAACAAAAAATAAGAAACAAACCAAAAAGCTAGTGATATCTGCCTTTATTAGTTTACATTTAATAATAGAAGCATATGCACATGTGAAATCTGAGCTCTTGCAGTGATGTAATTACAGCGTACCATGTCTCAAACTATACTGACTACTTCCTGGAGACCGGCATATGAGTTTGAATTAAGATCAGGAACCAGAGCTGATGAAATGCTGTCCTGTGGCTTTTTAGGTGGTGGATTAGAGGACTGGTCTGAACAGGCTGGAATCTTTATGTTCCAGGCTTTCTGAGTTGAGGACATGTGGAACGCATAATACCACAGTCACCTGGTTATGTATTTTATTGTGTTTTCTTTAAATTTCTTGACTGTAAAGGAGCTAAGTTCAGAAAGACATCTCATTATATGGACTGCCAAGCTAAACCACCATATATGTTTTGAAGGTATTATGACTTCCA
>JAQHUG010000166.1:1896974-1940223 GCA_028555095.1 Dicrostonyx torquatus
TTTACTATGTTAAAATGAAAGCCTTTCTTTTTTGTTTAAACAGAAAAAGAAGAAATGATGTGGGAGTGTTCTCCTGTATTTTGTATTACTCTTATTGGTTGAATAAAGAGCTGCCTGGCTTATAAGATAGGTCAGGCCTTAGGTGGGTGGAGTAGACAGAATGGAAGTTCTGAGGAGAAGAAGGCAAGTGAGCCAGACACCATGAGGCTCCCGTGGGAGATGGAGGTACCTTAGGACCATCTGGTAAGTCACCCACCTCGTGGTGACATACAGACTTATATAATGGGTTAGTTTAGATGTAAGAGCTAGCCAAGAAAAGGCCAGTGATAATGGACCAGGCAGAGTTTAATTAAATACCGTTCTCATGTATGTTATTTCGGGTGCAGGCAGCCAGCAGCTGAGCGGGCCAGCGGCTGGGGGCTGGGGGCTGGGTGCTGGGAACATACAACCCGCACACCTCTACCCTAATTACAACAACCTGGAGTTAGCCGCACAGGCACTTGCGTTCATTTTAGCAAGGACTAGGACAAAAATAAGCTTTGTAAAATTGACAATAAAATAGTCAAAAAGTGTAGAGGGCACACAGCCCTGCTGGGAACCTGGGCAGGTCAGGGACATAGCTCGGCTTGAACAGGACAGGAGTAAGAACAGTTTTTCCCTTGTACTTCACCCTGAGGCATGTCTTCCCGACTCTGTCTTCTGTAGACTGGCTTATCTGAGATGCCCTGCAGAGCTCTGGGTGACTACAAATAGCCACCACAAAAAAGCAACTAATGATGGCTCCTGGTCTGTCCACCAACTAAATCTTTTCCATGCTGTTACATTCTACTCAAATGTCTGCATTGTTTAACTCAGAAGTTTACTGGCAAAATGGGCACAGAAGTACTTGTTTTGGTCTGTGTTGTGCAAATAATGGGAACAAACATCTGATATTTTTGACAAGAATATACTCTGTTAAGTAGCTATGTTAGACATGCATCTCTTAGAGATATCCTGAGGGACTAAGCTAGTGTGAGCATCAACACCTATATATACATAGACAACCCAAGTATCTTCCTACTTTCATTCCCTGGTGCTTTTTATCTTTTATATACTATGAAATTCTGAACAAACACATATAATAGTTCTTTCAAGTTAAACATACTTAAAAACAAAGAAGACTACAACAATTAAAACAGAACAGAGAAGAAAAAGCTCAGATCATTCAAAGGTCAACAGGTCTTGAAAATAAACACTGAAAATATTACAAAGATCCTCCCCTCCCAGCTGGGAGTCTGGCCAGGCAAATCCACAGGGAGCCGGCTTCTGTGATGATGAGTGAAAGTTGCATTGTCTGTCCCTGTCTGCCCTCCTGCTCTGTGCTCTAATTTTAGACATATTGGCCTTGACAATATCCCTTAACAGAAAGATCAGCAAGCAGCCCTAAATGGGACATTTCCCACACTGAGAAAGTAGATAAATTCCATCTCTTCTTGTAATTTTAGGTAAACACACATGCACATGCACACACATGCACCACCATTGGGAACATGATCCCTATCATCACTAATTATTTATAATTCTATTGGCCTTTATGCTTTCTAAATATAGTAAGTTCCCTTACGAAATGTATCAAAAATACTGATTTTGATTATAGACTTACTGAAAATCTGTCAGGTAGGATTCAGAGGAGTCAGTTCTATAAATGGCCAATTAGTAAATACTTTGGGTTTTGCAAGTGACAGTGCTCCTGTTACAACTGCTGTTATATCTTGGAACTATGGATGACAGGCAACTAAGGGGTGTGGCGTGTTCCAATATAACTCTATTTACAAAAATAGGCTGGATGATCAGAGCCCTGCAGTTTACAGACCTCTGCCCTAGTGTTCCAAGGAGTAAGTCAACACAGCTGGCTGGTATCAGAACATAAAAGTCTATACAATATATTATTTTGATTTATCTTGTAAAATACTTAGGCATGGGCAAAAGAAAATTTGAAATCTTCATGCTTCATATTTTGCAAATCAAGAAAATAGAAATACAACTGAGTGATGAGGCATTAAATTCTATGTCTTGTTAAAAACAAAACCAATCTTCAATGTTAAAGCAGTAGTCCCTAGTGCCTAATGCAACCATCCCTGTTACAAATTTCCATTCCTGAAAAATAACAGCACTACTAGCTAATACACATAGAACATGCACATCACATAAAACACTGCTGAAAGTGGTCTATAAAAACTCAATCATCTGGGAAATTCTATAAGGTTGGTTTATGTTGAAAATGGGAAGTTTAAGGGTCATATAAAAAAACTTATCTGAGTTCACAGCTCATATTCAAAGAGGGGACATTAGAACCTGAGCATACCTGATACTGAATATGTATGCTTCATGCCCTCTCTCTGGAGAAGAAGAGGAACAAGAAGGTAGGTCAGTGCCTGGTGTGTCTTTGTGAATATAAATAAATATCCATTTACTGTTGATGGAACACATACATTGTTTCCCATATACATCATCTTATTTAACCCTATCTGCTATAGATGTGAATACTTTGCATTGGTATGGATCTTGGTCGATTGATACAATTGAGGTCAAATTTGTTGTATGTATATTTCTGCTCTTTATTAAGGTATTGAAGAAATACAGGTTAATAGTTATTTATAATAGTCAAACTTGTAGTCAAATTAGGTGATATAGATATATAAAGGTATATTTCAATTACATAGGTATTCTTTAGATCTTTCAAAGACTACAGAATATGGCATTTAAAATGTTTTAAGAACTTAGGACTTTTCATGATGGTCAGACACATCTGTTCCTGGCAGCACCAATCTACTTCAAGAAAATGATGGGTATCAAAGAGGCTCCTTGTGGAGTTTGTTAGCCATTTGGGCAAGAAACTGTTCTTGCCTGGACTGTCTGATGCTATGTTGTATGAACTGGACATGAAGGACCCACAGAAAAATGACTGCTGTACTTGCCTAAAGATAAGACAGTCCTTTGGGGTTCCTGTTTCAGGAAAGAAAGAGTCTTCCAGACATTCTACAGGACAAAGAAGAAAGCGACTGACAAACTGTGGAACTGTCTTTGAAATTTTCTGCTTTATGGGAAAGTCTACTGGATACTATGTGACTGTAGGCTGAAGATGGGTGCTCCAATGTTACAGAAGAACTTTGGGTGATGTGGGATTCCCATCTGTATTCTATGAATACCATTGGTTAATAAAGAAACTGACTTGGCATGATAGGGTAGAACAGAGCTAAGTGGGGAAAACTAAACGGAATTGTGGGAAAAAGAAGGGTAAAGTCAGAGAGAAGCCATGGAGCCGCCACCAGAGACAGACATGCTGAAACTTTGCTGGTAAGCAACTGCCACATGGTGATACACAGACTAATAGAAGTGGGTTAAATTCATATGTAAGAGCTAACAAATAAAAAGCTAGAGCTAATAGGGTAAGCAATAATTTAATTAATATAGTTTCTGTGTGATTATTTTGGTTCTGAGCTGCTGGGTGGCTGGGAAACAAACAAGTGGACTCCTTACAACAAATTGGCACTCCAACGTGTGCTAGCTACATCCATGAAAACCTAAAAACTTAAAAAGTAATTTTAGACACAAACAAGAAGAGTTAAGCATGGCTTCCTGGTTGCCAGCATTTTGCTGGCCGTGTGCCACGGTCGTTTTAAGAGAGGTCTTTCTGATTTAGTGATAGCAGAAAAAAACCATGCACCATTTTGAAAAAGCGGCTTGCTGGGCTGTGCTTTGTATGAACTCTGATGAGGTCTGGCTATGGAGCATTTAAATGGGTCTTGTGAGCAGAGTGCTATGACTTACTTAATGTCAACAAAGACCCTTTGTTTGCCTGAAAATGGGGCAATGTGCATGGCTCTCAGAAGCAGCAAACACATCTCCACCATGTTGGACTGTGCAGAGCAAGCAGGCAGGACTGTAGAGTTGGTCTTAGCCACGCCTACTTAGCATTAAAAAAGAGTGCTCCTTGTCAAAAGATAATTGCAGATAGATAATGAAAACAAATTCAGATGGAAAATAAATAGGTCACAGTGTTGAATAAATGTAAGTTGGCTTGAGAGACAGAAGGAATAAGAGTATAGAGAGTTGAAAAAGAAATGAATCGATTGTTTAAAAAATCATAAAAAAGTCTTTAAAGAGACAGAGTAAGACAGTCATAGATTAAAAAAATAAGCCAAATAATTATGAAAATTACACAGAGAGTCTGGATTATGTATATTATTGTGTTTTCTTTGAATTTTTTGACTGCAGAGAGACATTTGATTCTGGGGATTGCTAAACTAAACCAACATCTATACTTTAAAGGTATCTTGATTCCAAAATACATATCTAAGAATGTGTTGCTTTGAAAAAAGAGGTTCTTCTTTTGTTTCCCCAGAGGATGAGAACCTGTGGAATTCTTCCAGATTAATGTGGTTTGGTGCACCAAAACCCCTAAAAGGTTGCCATGAACACCCCCCAAAATTACTTCATCCAACAAAAAGCAGGAAGCAGTATGGGAATATACCCATACCCATATTCCCAAATATTGTTTATAAATGTTTGTTTATTGGTGTGGGACAACTGTTTATATTCTGTCAATTATATTTTAATAAATGCTGATTGGTCAGTAGCCAGGTAGGAAGTATAGGCAGGACAACCACAGGAAGTAGAGGCAGTTCAATGAGAACAGGAGAATTCTGGGAAGAGGACATAGTCCTTTTCCAGACACAGAAGAAGCAAGATGTGACTGCCCTGCTGAATAAGGTACTGAGTCATGTGGCTAACACAGATAAGAATAATGGGCTAATATAAGTTACAAGAGTTAATAAGAAGCCTGAGCTAATGGGCCAATAAATTTACAGTTAGACCTCTGTGTGATTTCTTGGGTCTTATTGATGGTGGGAACCATGCAGGATAGAAAACTCTGACAACAGTTTACATTTAAAAAAGGTTATGCTATAGAGATTTGCATTGCTAAAGAACTTGGTTTACTGATACAAATTTTAGGTTAATGCTGTTATACGTATATTTCTGCTCCTGATTAAGGTATTGTGATTGTGTAGTTTATTTAAAAATGTAATGTACAATTAAGAAATATAGGTTAACAGGTAATCATCTATAACAATCAAGCTTCTAGTCATGTTAGATTTTCTAGATATATAAAGATATATTTCAATTTGATAGGTGTTCTTCAAAATTTTCAAAGACCTACAAAATATGGCAACTTAGGTGATATAGATATATAAAGGTATATTTCAATTAGATAGGTATTCTTTAGATCTTTCAAAGACTACATAATATGGCATTTAAAATGTTTTAAGAACTTAGGACTTTTCATGATGGTCAGACACATCTGCTCCTGGCAGCACCAATAACTTCAAGAAAATGATGGGTATCAAAGAGGCTCCTTGTGGAGTTTGTTAGCCATTTGAGCAAGAAGCTGCTCTTGCCTGAACTGCTTCATGGTATGCTGTAAAAACTGGACATGCAGGACCCACAGAGAAATGACTGCTGAACTTGCCTAAAGGTAAGATGGTCCATTGGGGTTCTTGCTTTATGAAAGAGTATGCTAGACATTCTGTAGGACATAGAAGAAAAGTGACTGACAAACTGAGAATATAGGCAGAACTGTCTTTGAAATTTCCTGCTTTGTGGAAAAGTCTGCTGGATACTACGGGCCTGTAGGCTGAAGTTGGGTGCCCCAACTTTACAGAAGAAACTTGGGTGACATTCTAGGCAGCAAGATGTCTCTGTCAATTCTAGAGTTTTAGAAGTTGCTTGCAATGTACTTCCTGTTTACTTAGGTAATATATCCTAGATTCTTTGATGGAGTTGAAAAATAAATGGTTATATTTAGAGTTTTCTTTAGTTATGATAAAAGATAAAGTAAATAAAAATATTCTAACTGTAATTCTTGCTTGATAACTGTTTTGTTATATGTAATTTTACTATGTTATAGTTAAAACCTTCCTTTTTATTTAACAGAAAAGGGGAGATGATGTGGGATTCCCCTCTGTATGATGTGAATACTATTGGTTAATAAAGAAACTGGTTTGGCATGATAGGGTAGAACAGATCTAGGCAGGAAAAACTAAACAGAATGCTGGGAGAAAGAAAGGTAGAGTCAGAGAGAAGCCATAGAGCCTCCACCAGAGACAGGCAATCCCGAAACTTTTCTAGTAAGCAACTGACACGTGCAATACACAGATTAATAGAAAAGGGTTAAATTCATATGTAAGAACAAGCCAATAAGAAGATAGAGTTAATAGGCCAGGCAGTGGTTTAATTAATATAGTTTCTGTGTGGTTATTTTGTATCTGAGCTGCCACTGAGAAATAAACAATTGGCCTCCTTACAATACTTTGGATGACTGTCTAGGAAGCAAGATGTCTCTAGTAATTCTAGAGTCTTGGAAGTTGCTTATAGTGCGCTTCCTTTTTACTTAGGTAATATTATGTCCTTCTGTGGTCTTTGATGGAGTTGAAGAATAGATAGTTATAGTTTTCCTTATTTATGATAAAAGATGAAATAGATATGTTTTATAACTGTAAGTCTTGCTTAATACCTGTTTTAAGTAATTTTACTGTGTTGAACTTAAAACCTTCCTTTTTATTTGGATAGAAAAGGGTAGATGATGTTAGAAGCTCTTCTGCATATATGTTGCTTAAATGGTCAATATGTAAAGCATCTGATTCAGCCTATGATAAAGCAGAATAAAGCTAGGTAAGAAAAACTAAACTGAATGCTGGGAGAAAGTAGGCAGAGTCAGAGAGCTGCCATGAAGTCACTGGAGGAGATAGATGCCCAGAATTTTAGCATGTAAGCCACAGCATTGTGGCAATAAACAGATTATTAGAAATGGGTTAATTTAAGATGTAAGAGTTAGCTAGAAATACGTTAGTCATTGGTCAAGCAATGTTGCAAATAATATAGTTTCTGTGTGATTATTTCGGGTTTGAGAACCCAGGATCTAATGAGCAGCCTCCACCAATCCCTATCTATAGATTGGTATAAAATATATTTTCCTCTATACTATTGTATATTAACAAAATGTGGCTAATGAAGCGAACACATAATTTCAAATTTTGCATTATTTTATTATTAGCTTCATTCACCTTAAATATAGTTATTTTAAATTCTTTTTCAGATATCTGGTTTTTTTCCTTTTCATTTTCTTTTGGGTAATTTCAGTTCTCAGTTATTTTTCTGTTGGCTTTTTCATTTGCTATTGAAAATTGTGATCACAACTTTCTGGAGGAAGGAAGAATAATTAATACTAGTATGTTTGGAAAAGTCATATAGAAGTTAATATATTTTATAAACTTCAAACACATACACACATTTTTTTCTCATATAAAAGAGATAAATTTTTGCTGTACTAGATAGTAGATAGTAAATAATACCCCTCCCAGAAGCCACAGGTCACCACATGAAAGCCCACTGCCAGGTCTGGAATATCTAGCTTTGAGTTGTTAACCACTGGAATCCCCAAAACAATATTATCACTGCTTTTGGTTGCCCCCCATAATTTTATGTCAAGACCCTATTGCTGAAGACAGTAATAATACATTTTGATCACAGGACTTGGAGAAATCAAGTTGGTACTGCTCAAGAAGCTTCCTACTTCCTGACTGGCTCTCATCACAACAGAAGGAACTATGTAGGCTGCTGGGGGAGAACTCACCAACAGTGTTACTTAGCTGTGAGCCCTGTGGAGCTATAGTAATGGTTGGCAAGATATGTCCATGAGTACAACAGTGACCTGAATAGTATAAGTGTGACCAACTTTTTCCTAGCATTGATTTCCTGCCTTCCACCAATGAACACTTGAGCTGTGACTTCTGAGATACTGAGAAGGTCTGTCTGCAGAGGCCATTCTAAATAGGCCTCTCTAATGATGGGGCAGGAGGTGGCTGCCATAGTCCTAAATTATCACTGATTTAGAGCCTCTGAATTCGGACACACAATGACTGATGGGCGTGAAGTAGGACTGAGACGAACTCTGTGCACATAGAAAGAGGCCGCGTAACAGACTGACGAGATTTGCCACCCAGTGTCTCTGATTTGCCGTTTCCTTCCCATGAAGAAGGTTCCTCAGCATGTGTAAGACTTCATCCTGTTTGAAGGATCCTTCGTGGAGGACACAGAGGCCGGGGAAGAGCTGGAAACTAAAAGTGAGGGTCAAGATTTTTCAAGGAGAGCTTTGGTGGTTGCAACATATTATCATTTGCGTGTGTTTTCTAAACAGCTGTTCAATGCAACTTCAACCCCATCGGTTTCTGTTTTGAAGCAGAATTTGAACCCTTTCAATAAATTTTCAAATGAATAAAATATAAAATGCTCTTGTATGTTAGCATGTGAATGGTACAGGGTGTCTGTTTCTGTTGATGAAATGATAATTCACTTCTCATTAAAAAGCAGCCTCACCTGATTCATGTATTTTCATTTTTGGCAGAGGAACTAGAAGTCATTTTTTTGTGGCAAACATATATTCATTGTCTTGTAAAGTTGCAAAAAACATGCCTTGGAACTTTTATTTTCTAACTAGACATTTTGAATTATGTGCCCTGAACTCTGGCATCGTGTCATTCAATATATTTTGAACATCATTGTTTTGTTAAGTCAGCAGTAACATATGCACTCCATAAATGTCAAACATAAAATACAACAGTTTCGGCATTCTATAAAACCATGGTAAATAATTCAGCATCCCAAGCATCTCAAACATCTACAATGCAGCAAGCTCATTCCTACCTGAAACAAAGAAGTTACTATACAGTTATTTGCATGGCAAACATGACTAAGAATACAAAAGAATTTTCTTTATAAAGAAAATGTTTTTGATAAATACTCTGAAAAACATGCAATAATATGAATGTGCACATTTAAATTTTGGGGCTTTTATTAATGTATATCAGTTATGTAAATAAGGGGTCTCATTTAGAAATTTTTAGACCGGTAGATAACATAATTTGATTATATGTAGTATATAACTGTATTACACATTTAAACATATTTATATGTAAAATATATGTATATAGTATGAATAAATCATTATATATATATAATTGTCAATTCAAAATAGGAGACTTATTTGACTGAATATTTTAAATTTAACCTCCATGCCATTCCTTTAAGGTACACATTACTGCCTCATAATATAGTAAAGCAGAGAGACCTAGTATAATGTAAACTGCTTAGAGAAAGTCACAGGGCTAATGAGTGATACCATCAAAGGCAGGGATAAGTGAATCTGGTACACAGAGTTATGTTGATGGGTCATGTAGTAAGGGAAACACACTTTTATCTGTTTTTAAAAATCCATTATAAATTTTATGTGTATGAGTGTCTTACCTCCATATATGTATGTGTACCACTTAGGTATCTGGTGGGCAAAAGAAGGTGCTGGTCCACATAAACTGTGAGCTGTTGTAGACAGTTATTTTAAGATGTGTTACATTTGCTTATGTTGTGGAACATTTGTTTAATGATGCAAAGGTGTGTTGCATTCCTTTATGTTGCATTTGTTTAACTCTGAAGCTGTGTTACTTTGCCTGTCTAAAACACCCGATGGGTCTAACGAAGACCGGAATGGCCAATAGCAAGTTGAGGCTGGCAGGCAGATAGAATAAATCAGAGGAGAAATTCGGGAGGAGAGATTGAGAAGCAGGACAAGGAGAAGAACTCCAGGAGGCAATTACCCAGCTACACAGCAAGCCACAGAGTAAGAAGTAAAAAAAAGGTATACAGAAATAAAGAAAAACACCCAGAAGTAAAAGGTGGAATAACTTAAGATAAGGAATATTGGCTAGAAACAAGTCAAGTTAAGGCCAGGTATTCATATGAAAGAGTAAGACTCCATGTGTGTGGTTTATTTGGGAGTTAGGTAGTGGGCCCCCCAAAGAGTCAAAGAGCCAAAAGATAAAACAAAAACAAAAACAAACTACAGCAAGCCCGTATGTGGACCTAGGAATTAAACCCAGGTCCTATGGCAGAGCAGGTAGTGTTCTTAATAACTGAGCCATCTCTCTAGCCCCACAGTTGTGTGTTTTCTCTTTTCTTTGCAGTGGCTACAAGTGTAGAATACCAATAACAAAACAAAATATCTCCTTCAAATAGGATTTTCCAATTGTATACTTCATCATCATTATTTTTAGTAATTCACTAAAATTTTTCATTGTTTATTCCTGTCTCAGGCAAGTTCTCTGTGATATTCTTTTTCTTCAGTATTAGGGATTGAACAGGAGCAGTACACATGCTGTACCCTCAAGCTCTCTGAGGTAAGTCTGAAATAAAACACGCTGTCCGGGAAAAGATGTGTTGGCTATAGCGATGAAAATGGTTTTATGGAAGGAATAAGTCTCTCTATCTGGACATTAACACAATTAAACGCCATTTTGAGTGTATAAACACAATTTTTAATTTAAGTCTCACAAAGAACTTATTAAAGTTGTATTACTTCCTCTTCTATGCCAAATCAATACAAAGAAATGAAGCCCTTTGTCCATGAAGGGGCCTTGTAAGCCTTTGTTTCCATTTAATGGGTGGAGAATAAGACGCAGATCTCAACTCAAACACCAGCTCTGTTCCTTAATTCTGTTGGGATTTGCAGAAAGTGTTTCGCAGGTCATTTTCTTCATTTGTACCAAGGGTGAGGATAACTAAAGATTGCTACTACTTTTCCAAGGACAACAAAATTAGTCAGAAGGGGAACTCTGACAAGGAGTCCTCTTGATTTAAAGGACCAGGAGAGACGTTCCGTGGCTCTGCAATAACTAGGATTTATTTGTGAAGCTCATCCTCTCTTGTTCTGTGTCTGTTCCTAGACGACAAGAAACTATGTGGAAGCTTTAAAACAAGTTAATTCTAACTGTGAAGTACAGCATGGGGTAAGGATAGGCAGAGGGAGGGGTGGGGGATGGGTGTGTATTCCCAAGAGTACTGAATTTCAGTTAGGAGCAACACTACATAAGACTTTCTAGAGAAATAGGCAACTAATGTTAATGTGCTTGGTCAGACCGTGTGTAGAATTTTCATGTCCGTGCTCCATAAAACCTTTATATGTTAAAATAAAGTATTCAATAATAGAAGAAATCTAACACTTATAGCAAATGTTAACACGTTCCTTTGAAGAAACATATTAATAAATTGGAATTTGGGATTATATTCATCACATATTTTTCCCTCATAAATGTATGCATGTGTTCTGGATTAAATGCAGAAACTAGGAAAGTAAAGGGATCATGGGGGATGGGAGAGGAGCAATAGGAAGGGGAACAGCAGGATAATATGATTTGAAGAGGGGAATGGGGGAACAAGGGATTGATTAGAGCACACAAAGAACAAGATTAATATAGAAGAAGGAGGGAGGGGTAAAATAACAGCAAGGATGTCTCAAAAGGTCATTAGGAATCATATTAACTCTCTACCTAAAATGGCCTAACACATGTAAGTCAGTATATACACATATATACACAGTTTAAATGAAATTCCTCCATCGGGACCAACAGTGTTCCCTTCGAGAGCCATGGACTATCTAAGAAAAACCTCAACATGAGGCATAAGAAGCACCTTTGGCTTGTTGTTCAAAGTTCTCCAAGAGACTCCCCAGAACATGTTGCTGCTGCCCTTGGCTGCTACTCAGAGACTAAAGAGAATTCCCATTGCACAGGAGATCATGCATGTCCAAGACCTGGAGGATCCGGGCTGGATCTGACCTGAAAATCTCCTCCCTGAGGATAAGCTCTCACGGCACCAGAAAGCCAACTAGCTAGAGCCAGTTAGAACATCGATTTTGGAGAAGAACCTATTCCTGCCACATTTCTAAACCAGCATAATTCTTAACTACATTATAAATACTTACCTTATCCTCACAGGTAAGTGTAGTTCATCAGTGAAACACTCGCATAAAACAGACAGAAAGCCACAACTGAACAAAATGAAGCAAACATGAGATCATCTGGTACCCAGTCCCACAATGGAAACACCTACAATCCAACTCCTGCGCAAGAAGCTCATCATAGCTGAACAGGGGATGGAACGATTGTAATAAGGAGAGGGACAGGAAGTTTGCTGTGGGATTGTGTCTGCTAAAATGCTACATTCATGAAATCTCACCAAAAAGGCCACATAAACAAGATGTGAAAAAAAATGACACCAAAGACATGCATACAAGAGATGGGGGAAATCTCTGGGGCCTCAACCCTGGAAAAAGAACTGGAGTCAAGTAAGGAATGCTGACAGCAGGAAAAATCGACTTACCCAAGGAAGGACACAAAAATACTAAGTAGTCAACCCTGAAATCACATACATACAAGTATTTTATATGGACGTAGCAGGTTGCATTTTTATATTAAATAATATGTATAATGTGTATATAAATATATATTATATATGTACACACATATATGTATATTTGTTGTATATTTTTGTTGTTTTCTAATGCAGGGGTTCTCTGTGTATCTTTGGTAGTCCTGGAACTCACTCTGTAGACCAGACTGGCCTTGAATTCACAGAGGTCTGCCTGCCTCTGTCTCCCAAGTGCTGTGGTTAAAGGCATGAGCCACCATGCCCAGCTTCTTGTTGTATATTTTAATAATAATTAAAGAAATAGAGGCAATGAATTTGAGAGGGGGGGAGTCTGCATAGGAAGGGTTGGAATGGGAGGGAGGATAGGGAAAAGAATGTAATTATATTTTAATTTGAAAAGTATTTGTAAAGTAAAAAAAAAGAAGTCATGCATACACATGTGTGGCATATGGGAATGATGTATATATGTTGTAAGTGCAGACCTGTGAACCTATGTGCACACATGCAGAGGCCAGGTGGCCTCCTCTACTACTCTCCACCATATGTCTTTGTAGCAGGGTCTTTCACTGAAACTGGAGATGGCTGGGTAGCCAGGACGCCCTGGTGAACCTTGTACCTATACCCTTTCCAACAGTCATGGAGGTTGCAATATATAGCTGCACCTGGGATTTTCCTTGGTTGCTGAAGATCTGAATCTAGGTCCTCATGCTGTGTAGCAAGCAGTCTTACCCACTGAGCCATCTCCAACTTCTCTCCTCACTTAGTGTGTTGTCTTACTTTACACTATCTGAGCCTGTGACATACGCAAGGTGACATAGTCTATTCTCACACTTTTACTAAACGATGACCTTGCTTTGTTTGTGGAAAATACAAAGTCACATTGTGATTCAATCTTTGCATTCTGCCCACCCCAGGGGAAGAGAGTAGAGTCATTTGGCCTTCCTTTCTAGTATACCAATCAGTAGGGACAGAGAAAGGGCAGCCTGGGATGAAGGAGACATCAGAGGCATCTGTATTTCTGGCATTCTAATAGTGCTCAGAATCCTGGGCTTTATACCATCTTCTGAAGAAGAGAGTGCACAAGGGCGATGTGTCTGAAATACCTTTTGCTGCTGATCAAATATATGGCTCTTCAAAACAGGCCGTTTCCTGGAGAAAGAAATCTGCCACATCACACATTCTGAATATAGTTAACATAGAAATCAAACTGTCTGGATTAACTGCTGGAGTAAGAGAAAACTTATTTCGTCTTGCCCCTTTTGTCAACTACTAGCCATCCCCTAAAATGCAGCATGACCACTACCTTGCTGATGTGCAGTTTGCCTTTTAAGTCCGATGCCTACCAGAACGGTGAATTAAGGTGGTGAAAGTGCCCAGTTTGCGGATGTACAAAAATGGATAGCTCAGTGCCTGGAACACGGGCAGGGCTGAGGATTCACCCATGGGATCAATGACAAGAGAAGATGTGCATGCCTGAACTTCATACAGTAGTTGGAAGAGCCACTGGAGGATGACACAGCAAGAATCAAAAGATCAGGAAGTAATCCAATGAGTCAGGGCCTTTGGCTTTGCTGTTCAAGGAAAATTCTAAGATAAACTTTATTGCATGCTCGCCTTGAGAATAAATCATTTTATTCCATAAATAATCTATGTCACTTGCTGAAAATGAAATTATCATTACAATATACAGACTTTGTGATTTCAACACAGAAGTAGTCAGTACCCAGGGAGTTGTCCATAGTTCCTAGTACATCCTTCATCTGAAAATATACAAACCAAAATGACCTCTAAACCTAAATGTTTCTGGGCACAGACAATATATTACTTGTGAAGTATTCCAGTTTGATTTCATGATGGGCTGTAGAGAAAAATAGGGGCAAGCTACCAGTTGCTTAGCATCTGTAAGGGAAAAGATGAAGGGGTGTGGTCCCTTGGCCTGTGACCACACCCTGCTGCCACCCCCAAGGGGGCCGGGTCACCGAGTCTCAGGAGGTGTATAAATATTGGGAACCCAGGCAGAGAGCTCTCTCTCTGCGTGGACCGCCGACCTGTCTGGCTTGTCTGCATCTACAGAGGAGCCCTTTCCGGTACTGTACCTGTGCCCTTTATTGTGTGTCTCAAATAAATTTCCACAAAAAGACTCACCCAGTCATTTCCTCTGTGGAAAAACTTTGTTTCATGTTCAGAGCTATTAGGACTATTATCTACCTTCAGGCTCTGTGCAGAAACTGTGTATGAAGCATAAATAAATTTTGCGTTCAGACTTGAGTCTTCTCTCAAAAGATATCTCATTATGTTATGCAGATACTTAGAACTAGAAAACTGGAGTCCCAAATACCAGGTATCCAAATAGGTTGGCAGCAATCACTATAAAAGTTGAAGTCATAAACACAGGGTGGGAGCCATTGGAAACGTTTTACTAAGAGTAATGAAGCAAGCAAGATAACAAAGCCAGACTTGGAACCTCATATTAATATGAAATAAAATACCCATTATCTAAAGAAATGGTGTATTTGAATTTGACTGTGTTTCTTTATAATGAAAGGAGCTAAGATTCAAGCATACATATGTTATCAGGAGTATAGTGTCCTATCATCAGCTCTGTGTAAAACAAATACAGAGAAAAATAAAAGCTATGATGCCAAAAGTATATTCAACTCCTATGAACTTGATACTTCACCTTCAGGGATCCGACTCATGATACCATGTTACCTTGCAACAGCTATAACTGGCTTCATCCATCTGTGCAGGTTGCTAGGTAGTTTGGAGAATCAGAAAACTGAAAGATGCATTTAATTTTGAAGAGACTGATCCTTAGTAAATGAAAGGATAAGATATAAATAAAGGCTATAAGAGAATGAGATTGTAAATGCTGTCTAGGCCGATCATTCTTCAACTATTGAGAGATAAGGCGACAGCTACGAAAGAATGAGGAAGTGCCAGCATGTCCCGTTCACATCTCTGAGAGAATGAAACTTTGCCTCCATTTCTTGAAGGCCTTCAACCAGTCATGTAGACTTCCTCACTTCTTTCTCAGACCATGATCTAGCGATGAGGAGGCCTAAATGCCTGTTTTCCTTTGGAGCTAAGGAAACACCATTTTGAAGCAGAGAATTTTGAATATGACAAAGAAAAAAAAATCATTTCTTTGTAAGTGACCTTCCCCATGAGAAAAAGAAACATAGAATCACACCTGGCCTGCACAGTTGATAAATGTAGGGGTAGGATGACATGGAGTTGTTGATATTTAAGTGATACCTTATGTTGGACTGGTATTAAAGAAAGTGTTATTCAGAGGACAGAAATATTCTCTTTGATGTTGATAAAATCACTTAAAACCACTGGATCTCAGTTTTTCCAAGGACAGCATTGGGGCACACTCAGAATCTTTGGGAGGCAATGGGTGCCTGGCCATCTTTCCTGTGTTTTAAACTATTCTGAAATTCTGACCCCCCCTGTCCCCCAAGAACAAATAAACAATACAAAGTCAGATGATTTTAAAGGTCGTTGATGAATTTATGACTCGGAATAAAAAGTAGATAATCATCTTAATTATATACACAAGAAGTGTCAAGGAAGACATTTACAACTATCCACAACCTCTAGTCCATCCCTCCTATCCAGTCCCCTTTTAAAAACCAGGAGTGTTCTGGCTAAAACGTTTTCAGAACTCGAGGGAGCATTAGTCACACTTAAGCCAGGTAACATTCTCTAAGTAAGATGCCATTAGGGCTGTGAAAGCCATCGCTGGACTCTTAAGCTCCACGCCTGACAAGTGACATGACCCTTCCCTAGCTAGGTAATAACCACGATTCTGATTCTTTTCTGGACGGAACAGATTCACAAAAGTAAGAGGGTCAGACTAGAGTCATCCAAGAAACACCATTTTAAGTTTCAGAATTACGTAACTGAAAGAAGGGAAGAGAAATAAGAACAGTAATTCATTAGGCTGTGCTGGCACAACTGTTATCAAAGACAGACAATTGTTTGAACAAGAAAAACTGCATTCATTAGGGACACATATGCTGCCAGCAAATTACAGCAGGCTCAGTACAAACTTTCTGTTTCTCCTAAGGAAAGTAGGAACAGTTGATATTTAACAGTGTAAATTATTTAGTTCCTTAGTCAAGAAATAGTTCAACAATGAACTAAGCCCCAGGAATTATGGATGCTCAGAATCATAAAACTGCATCCTCTAGTATATTATGAGGTGTTATTCCTGGGAAAACTAAAGGAAAATAAAAGAAAACCTAAAAAAAGAAAAAAATAAGAGAAATACCTAGAGTCACAGGAGACAAAATTAGTTCTGGTGTCTGATCTCATTAGCTGATTCTTTTTCTGACTAGAGGAAAGCAATCTAGTTTTATCCACTATACACAGCAATGCTTAGCATTAGAAATATGAGCACCCATCTCAGTGCTGCATCTTTGGGGTTCACCAGGTAATAGAAGATAGGGCAATGACCAATAGACACACCTAGGTTTGACCTGTGAGGAACGTGAATATATTCCAGGTGAATGAAGAACATGTGATAGATGTCTCCCACGACATCGGGTCTCCTTCACTCTCCATTCTCAGTGTGGGATACAGAGAAGCAATGTGCGGGGAGTCCTCTTGAAGAGCCACAGGAGAGAGCCAGCCAGGCAAGCTTATGAACAACCTCAATAAAGAAAATGGCTTACAGCAGAAACCAACCTGATATTAGGTCAGAAGAGAAAAATCCCATCTGATGATGAATGAGTAAATGCTTGGTTTCCTGGACAACTTACTATGCATTGAAAATAGCTGCAAGTGCTCCAAAATCTATAGTTTGCCCATTTAACAAATTGATTAAGGATGAGATTTTAATGCAGGTTTAATTTGAAGACTTCCAAGTGGTAAAGGCAGTGCAGGGAACAATACCCCATTGTACCACTTCCCTTCTACACCCATCTTTCAGAGCCATGCAGTATGACGTGACCACATATTTTAAGGAAGAATATAGGGGATTCATCATCCCATATATTTTAGAACTAAACAGGGGAGTTAGAGATGTATCAGAAAGACTTCCTAAGGTTTCTAAAATAAAATAACCACAGGGGAAATAATGAAGTAGACAGTGTATTCTCAATACAACGTCTCACAGAGGAATAGCACAGTATGAATAGATCAATTGTTAGCACAAAGCAATACATTCTGCCCCATAGTCATATGAAAGATAAATAGAATCTAAGGGGATGATGCATCATCTCTAATGGGATCTTCTCAGTATTCGATGATGGCAAAGTTGGTACATTTAAAAATATTTTTCTCAATCGGTAGAAAGACCAATGGTCTAAAATATGTCCCCAACTTCGAGTGATCAAAAGGCTGTCATTTTTGTCAGCTTGGCTTTCCTAAAAGGCCTTGCCACTGGAAACATAGATGTGGGCACCCTTAAATGTTTCCAGCGCCAATGTTTGCCCCTTAAGCCTGGCTTACAATACAAACTCACCTCTGGATGCTATTCCTGAATGAAGAAGAAAGGCCTTTGATAGAAAGTGTTACAGTCCGAACATGAAATGCTCTCTACAGTTTTGTGTGATGGGATACCTTGGGGGCACTGATTTTTGAAGGTTGCAGAACCTTTTGGACTTACTTTTAGGGAATGTGTAAGTTTGAAGGCTACAGACTATCTTCATTTCTTAAAAGGTTACTTTGTAAGCGCCCTCTGCCACAGACCCAGCTGTTCTAGCAGCCTTAACTGCGAATGCATTTTCACTGTGAGTGAACTGTATTCCTCTGAACTGTGAGCCAAAACAAATCCTCACTCCCATCAGATGTTTCTGTCAAGTATCCTATCACAGTGATTTTATAAAAATTAATACAGTAAGGGCAGTATTAGAAGGAATTAAGAAGGAAAATGGGAGGAACCCAGGAGATTGTTTTGCAATAGGCCTATAGCAAAGGCAGCAAGAGATCAAACTGAGGATTTCTAATAAGGAGACAGACTTGTTCTCATAGTACAAACTGTTTTAGTTATGCTGACAATTTTTTTATAATAAGACCAAAAGTAAAAGCCTGCCTTTGTCTCTAGATGTAGTATACAACAGATGCCTTAATGTCAATTAATTCTGAGTATTTTGATGCTTTTGTTTGTTTTGAATTATGTTGCTCAACGCCAAGCTTCGTATATGAAAATAAGTGTTGGAAAATAGGATGACTATATAGTGCAAGTGCCCACTTACCTCCCATAATTTTGGATTGGCAGTTAATAAACTCTGGCTTCCTGTCTGTGAGGTACCTCTGGCAGGTGTGGTGAAGGATCTGGAAGAAGGTGCACTTTTCTGAGGCCGTGCTAGCAACCCACTGGTCAAAGGCATTTTCAAACAACAAATCAAACTCTGCAGAATCCTGAAAAAGACAGTGAAGTAACTGCTGATCACAATTCACACAAACTTCCTCCACTTTGAGCTCTGGCCTGTCAAAAGAGGCACAAAAGCTAAAACAAAAACTCCCCCCCCCAAAAAAAGGACCATAAAATTCATCTTTTCCATGACCCAAATTCATGGAGAGTCTGCAAGTCTTTGTCAAGCAAATGAATCCAAATGTTTTTATATTTAGAGATGTCTCTAGCAGGCTAGCACTGCAGTGGTCAAGACTCGTGTGCCAAAAAGCTGACTGTGTAGTATCTGCCCAAGTACTAGAAAGAAACATTTGTTTAAGTTTTCCACATTGGTTTGTGTTGTTATATCTTTATGCAAAGGGTGGGAAGGAATTCCCCTTGTTCCTTCAGTACGTCATTGATGTTTGGGGACAGTGTAGTGTGAGCACCAAAGAAAATGGGTCCTTTGAATACATGCTTACATCATGACAAATTTCTATTGAAATCCTAATGCATTATTTTAAAATGCCAACTTACTGGCATTAGGAGGCAAATGAAATGTTGACACACCTGGGGTTTTCACACCTAGGGACATGATCTCTGAGCTCTGCTTTATGTTGATAAGCATGCTGGAGACAGCAGTGTCCCATGGGCCATCTCTTGGGTTTCCCTGTCAAACATGGAAGATGTATATTTTCCCCTAAGACAGGACCAGAGACTGGGGAGTTTTGGTCACACAACTGAAAGTGAGAAATAGCCTTGTTAAGAATGACTCTAGCTACCATCCCCACTGCTGTGCTCAAGCAGAATTATCGTGTGAAGAAAACTGCTTAGCAATGAGAAATTCACTCACCCGGTTAGGATCGATGCCATTAACCTGACGAAGCTGCTCGAGCATCCACTGGGATCTTCGGACAAAGGATGTGGAGCCCTCAAACTGTTTGACCTTTGTGATGGATGCCTGTGTGGGTTTCTTGTTTGTCACTGTTAAAAAAAAAAAGTTAGTGGGCAGGCAATTTGGCTGATTTCTTCAGTTAGTGTTACTTTTACATGACATCGAATGTGCACACGCATGGAGAGACGATGGGAGCTGCCTTTAGGGAGAAGTGCATGCAAGAGAAAATGAAGTTATAACCTTCCCCCCCTCAGAGCAGTTTATAATGCGATTGTTGCTTCATTTATGTCTTCATCCAGCTGAACTGAAAATATCTTAACTGAATTACACCAAATAATTTAACAGAGGCTACAAGTGTACAATTACAGCTCTCAAAAAAAGAAGTATGCAGGGCAGGCAGGGGTCAGGTAGGACTCATTAGGAAAGCTGAATTTTAAGTGAGGGAAAGGTTACCAAATCCTTGGGGTAGTTACCAGGCCTATTTCCGGTTTTATAGTTCACTGTAAATACTGGAGCTTCCGTGATAGACTTGACTTTATAGCATGACCCAGTTTCTATCTAGTTTACATCTGATTAAAACTGTCTGGCTAGGATTCTGGGCATAGCTCCAACAGGAATTCTTTCAGTCCCTAAACCTGAGGACCAGGACAATCCTTCCACCATAAGTAGCTTTTAATCTTCTGTGCTGCCGGCAGGTGCACAGCATCACCTCGCAGGCAAAGTCTGTAAACAGGCATGCCAAAACATTTCTGCATTTGCTTATGCTAATAATTTAAGGCTCAAGGATGGTGGAGGAGGTCATTCCAGATCTTGACAAGGCTTTCCAAGGAGCCACTATGTCATGTCTGTAGAATTCAGGGAAGTCATGTGAAATCATGTGACATCATAAAGGAGCCGGGGAGAGCTCAAAAAACTGCTGACCGCAATGCCTTTGATCCCAGTCGCTGCCTTAAGGAAGAATGTGCATCTGGGGAATATTCTACCCTTGTTTCTAATAACTTTGCAGATACTTAGCAGGTAGCACAGAATTTCAAGGGATGAGCAAGAGAAAACACTTGCTCTAATAGTCGGTGAGAAGAAGCCTCTATAGGTCTGCAGTGATAGATTAGCAGTTAGGAGCACTTACTGCTCTTGCAGAAGACATGAGTTTGGTTCCTAGCACCCACACTGGAAGGCTCACAATTACCTGTAACTTCAGCTCCATGTACGCATGCACACGAACACATATTTTTAAATAGAACCTCTATGACTCATGTATCCTTCAGCTCATGACTGAAGTAGGAGAGCCAACGAGAGAAGTCGACGAGGTGACTTTGCCTTCAACTGTGGTAAGTCTCCAGGTGCAGCATAGAATCTGTCTTTATGGCCTTAGTACAATCTCCTTTTGCTGCTAAACTGAATTTAGCGAATGATTTTAGACATCAAATAATGCTTTCGCGTGTTGCTTATTAGTTCAGTTATATTTGGATAAAATGTTCTGAACATTTCACACCAGTTCCCTTTTCTTCTGTGGTTAGGAAGTCATCATCCCTTCACTACCCACCCCCCCATTACAGGATCACAAATGGCCTCCCATAACAGCCTCTAGCCCAGTGGTTCTCAACCTTTCAGTTATGACCCTTTGTTGGGGGACGGCGAATAACCCTTTCTTAGAGGTCCCCTCAGAACATTGGAAAACACAGATATTTATATTATGATTCGTAATAGTAGCAAACTTACAATTATGAACTAGTAATGAAAATTTTATAGTTGGAGCTCACCACAACATGAGGAACTGTATTAAATGATCACAGCACTAGGAAGGTTGAGAACCACTGCTCTAGACTATTGTAAACTTTGGGAATGACCATTTCTTCACACACACACACACACACACACACACACATACACACGAACACACATAAACACACGTTATGTGTTTAGTCCCATACCCAGGACAAATGGTTGTGGTGCCAAATTAACATATCAAAATAGACCCGCAGACCCGATGTCAGGTTCTCCTAGCATCCCTCAGTCCCCATCTATTACAGGATATGGTAGGCATACCCCACCCCTTACCCTGAACTCTGCAGTCCAAAGACTGGACTGCCTTTCTCCATAGGCTCTTCCCTATATAATCCAGATATTTTGGTTACCTGTCCTTTTGTACTTCTGGCATCCTAGCTGCTGCATCCGGTTCCCCTTCTCTCTTTCCCTCCCCATCTCTCCACACAGCCCAGCTCAGCTTGGTCATGTCCACTCTGGACTCTCCCAAATGACCCTACCTCTACCTATGCTCTCTCTTTAATCTACAATAAACTTTCTGCTCTACCATACCTAGGAGCCATCATGTCCTTTTCTTTCCTTTTAATTACTTTTCTTCATTCAACACTCACCTCCTGTGGTGAGAAAGACACTTGAATGGGTCTCTCCGATAGTGTGCTCTGTGCTTGTTAAAAGAAACAACATGCCTGGACTATGTACAGGCCCGAAAATGTGCTGAACATATTAAAGACTATTTTTCAATCACAGGAAATGGGTATTAGACATGAGCATTAGACACACTCCTGAACACACAGGATTTCCTCCCATTTATGAAAATCATACGGCATACCAGCATCCTGGGAAACTCTAGGCTTCCCTCCTGGCTTCAGTTAAAGTTGTTATGAACACCTGTTTTTTACTTCTGGTCTGTTTGTCTCTCCAAAGAGTTTGTAGCATTTTAAAAGCTCTCACACAATGGCTGAACACTGTATGTTCCTGGCACGTTTAAGTCATAGGTCAGGGAGGCAAATTCCACTGAACGTTTGTCATTGAAATGAACTAACTGGTTTGGAACCCCACCCACAATGACCAAAGTCCTCACAAAACTCCTCAGCAGAGATCATGCTATAACACACAGAGATACAGCTCTATCCACTCCTGCCTCATTTCCGTAATTACTTCACTGCTCTCCCAGTTCTTGTCATCTGGCTAGTTTTCCCGAGCACCAAGCCCAGTTTGGTTTGATTTTTTGTTTGTTGTTATTATCTCCAACATCCAAGTTTTGAGTCTGAAGCAGGTGCCTTAAAATCATGTTATTATATACACATTATTATAGAATTAAACAAAAATTTTCTCTTACAAAATCAAAACGCTTATATCACTCCAGACTTTCTGAATACAAAACTTGAAGAAAATGTGATCTAACTCCCTCCTGTTATTGGGAGTTCATAGCTGATGTGTGTATATATATATATATATATTTATATTTATATAAAAATATAAAATATCCTTCAAATCTCACCCATCTAGTGAAGAGAGTAGTCTACCAGGAAGATGGTTAAAAGCACCTCTTCAATGCAAACTAATAGCCTGAATAAAAAATATCACAGTACTCAGACGAAGCCAATCAACATTTCAAAACAGATGGGGTGTGGCCCCACCCCTAAAAGCAGACAACTTAATATTTGATGGGAAGAGAGGTGGAAAAGAGTTAGTTTTCTCCAGAGTTATGACTCATGATAGGTTGCCCAGGCTTCATCAGTTGATCTTAAAACCATGCCCATATTGGACTTAGCAACAAAGAAAAGAGGACATGAGGTTGGGTGGAAGATGAGATAGAAAGCTAGGAGGAATTGGAGTGGAAGTGTGTGTGTGTGTGTGTGTGTGTGTGTGTGTGTGTGTGTACATGATCAAAATACATTGTATATATGCATGATAGTCTCAAACAACAAATAATATATTAAAAATAAATGTCACAGTGCTGTGTTCTTCACTACCTATATAAACTATAATCCTCAATTAACTATTTTTAATAACTTTTAAGTAAGTATTGTAATTTCTGTTGTACATTCAATAACCATGAAGAATAGACAGACATAGGCATTTAAACTAGCTGGTGCATATGACAGTCCCAGGAGATAATGCAGTAACCATCCTCTTCCTTGGCATCAGGATCACCCAGAAGCTTCTACAGAAATACAATGAGCTGTGTGAATGGGAACCCCTGGGGACATGGCCCTGACATACACACTTTAAATCTATTCAGTTAATTCTGAGGTTGATCGACTGCCTAGAACCACTAGACATATCTTTATCAATTTAACAAATATTTATGTTTTGTTGGTAATTTGCAGGACTTAGTAAGATGGGATTCCGCTCAAGAACTCAGGTGGCAATACGAGGGATAACGCTATATACATGGATGGGGATGGCGTGGATGGGTGGGGTCGGGGTGACACATGATGCGTAATTCACCTGAGGAAATAATGTGGGAGGCTTCAAGGACTAAAGCACAGACTGGAGAAAAGCCAAAGGGCTGCCGCAAAGAGACAGCATCTCTGGCAGTGTACAATCATCCCTGGCATGGACTTTCATGATGTTCACCCAATTTCTTCCCAATTGGCCTATGACATATGACAAGCTGATTGTACACAGAATAGGGAATTATGGTTTTATTTTTCTACTGGAGTTGAGGACAAAACCCAGGGCCTTGCACTTCCTAGGCAAATACTCTGACTGAACTAAATCCCCAGCCCTGGGAATTATGTTTTTTAAATGAAGTGGTATTTCAAAGCATTTAGAATAAAATGCAAGCCTCTTACCATGACCTACAAAGCCTTAAAATGACCTGCCCTTGGGTGCTAAGAACATCACATTTCACTTCCCTTTCTGTCCCCTAAGCTCTGGCTGTCATTTGCTCCTGGCAAGGTCTGTCCTCTGAACCTCCTGCACATGACACACCCTTGGCAGACATGTCATTTCCTTTGTTTTCTCAGTGTTTCTGGCTCACTGTTCATATTCCAGGCTATAGTTTAACTTCCCAGAAAGACACATCTATGGTTACTTTATCAACCACAGATGTGTTTCATCTCTGTAGGTTTCACTTAGCACATTTCCACACTGAACTGTGTTTGGGTGAAAAATAGATTATTTCAAGCCTGCATACAATATTCAATGTTTGTGAAGAATCAAATCAGCTCCATGTCATGTGCTCAGCCCACAAACATGTGTGAAAAGGATATGTTTCCACACGAATCTAAGCCATTACTCATCAGTGTGTGACACACACTTTTAAAAAACAGCATGTAATTGAGACATCTCTTTGGTACAATTTGATTATTCTCTGTGATTTAGGCAAAAAATATGCTTTCCATTTTTATAGATGAGGAAACTGAAGGACAGAAAGAGCTGACTTGTCAAAGTCACACCTGATAATGTTTCTCATGTATGTCGGTAAAGCCACGACATACATGAGAAACATTGAGTCATTGCTTTCTCTACGGCAAATTTTTGCCGCAATGTCAAATGTCACATTTTACTTGGCATGGGATGTTCAGTGAGCAAGGATTAATTGAAGTCTTTCTTTCTAATGATACTTGCTATGATTTTTATAGTTTCCTGAATGATTTCCTTAATATTTCCCTTTAAATAAACAAACACTTTACTTAAATAAGTGAATGAAAGACAAAATAAATTCAAGTCACAAATATGCACAGCTTTGTTTTCCTTAAGTAGAAAGCAATGTGGTAAATAGAGTTAAAATGTATTCACTATTAATTTCCAGCTAGAGAGGGCTTAGCAGCTGAGACCTAGGCTTTGGTGAATGGATAATTAGCAATTAAGACAGGTGTTACTCTTTAACATCAAAATAAGAATGCATTCCTAGATAGGATAAAACATCTGCAAATGGCTCCTCTGGGGTCCACACTGTACATACTGAGACTCATCCATTATGTTTTGAAGGTATCCAGGCCTATCTTCTCCTGATGTCTCATTTCCACTCTTGGTGGCAACTGATTCCTGTATGGACATTGGAGAAAGACCAAGGCCTGGCGGAAATCAATTCCAGGTCATTTTGCTATGAGCACTGAAGAAAGCAAAATGGCTTAATGATTTTTCTTTAATGTTAATATAGCATGGTCCTAGGTTCTCGGCTATAGCTTAAAATCAGCTAAGAGACAGTGATACAAAGTACTGTGTGCAGATTATCATTACCACTGTTACACAAGTTGTATTTTATCTCCATCTCATGAACTAAAGCTTCAAAATTCAGAAGATGGTCCTTCCATGAAACATTCTATTTTTCATACGAAAATAGAATCAGAATAGAATCACAGGATGGAGATAACAAACTTTAATCATACTCACCTAGAAAACGCTTCACTTATTTAGAAACCAACAAATAAACGGGGCTTGGAGATATATACTTCTAATTCCACCATTTGGAAGGCTGAGGCAGGAGAAACATTATGACTTCAAGGCCAGCATGGTCTCTGTAGTAAGTTCCTGGCTATCATGGTCTACATAGTAAAATCATGTACTGAAGAAGAGGGAGGAGGAGGAGCAACTATTCAGCATATCGTAGGCATGGCATGTAGGGCTAGGCCACTAACATGAGAATAACCATGCCTACATACCTTAAATACTTTAAACAGCATCACACATTAGTCTTATTATGAGCTTCCATGTAAGAGCAATTCAGTGTTAGTGGTATAGCACAGGTTCCAGCTCAGATGGTCTAATGTCCAAACATTTTATTTTCAAGGCTTCTGATGAAAATATATATATATATATATATATATATATATATATATATATACACACACACACACACACAAACACACACATATATATTTAAAGTGATATTTGTAATCTTACCAGTGTTGCTCTTTGACTGTGCCTGGGGTAACCGACAAAGAAAAAAAATTAGAGCAGCCACAACAAAAGAAATTGGCAACATGGGTTCAGGACATCAAAACAAACTTAAAGATGGCTTCTGGTTATCAACATTGCCAAGAAGCAGGATAAAGAATGGTATTTATCGGAAACTGGCTTCCTCCTGGCTCTTAAAACTCTGATGTATTATCATTAGACTTCATAATGTGCGTGAGAAATACACTTCAGATCTGAGGTGTATCAGCAAATTTGTCAGGTGAGGTTGCTGAATGCTTATAAAGCTGAAAACAGAAATTTCTGAATAATTACCACAAACATGTTCAGAGTAGGAAACCCTCACCTTTGCAAGAGTTAGTGGGAGTTGGGATATGTATATGGTCTATTTCTTGTTATACAACATATCAAGGTGTGTTTGTTTAGGACATCATATATATTTGAAGTCCAGAAGGTTGTAACCCTGGGTTCAGACTATTTTCCCAAATTGTTAGATATGGCTTTGGGGCTCAGTCCTCTTTTCTTCCCATCTTAGAGACCAGGGATCTCTGTAAAGACTTCTGTGGACCCTCACTGGGCCTGAGTACCCTTCTATTTGCAACTTTTAATAAGGAACTCTGGGGAGGGGAGGAGAACACTGCTAAGCCATCTCTATTCTTTAGTTCCATGTGAAGAAGGTAGAGACTCAGTATATTGATCTCCATGGGGTCTAACCATAAAGGAAGAAGTTTTATATACAAAAGATCCCTTATCACTATTTCAAGCTGGAGGAGAAAAACGGGGTTGGGAATGGTGATAATAATTGTGGCAGTGGTAGTGATGGAAAAACCAGAAAGTTTCTCCAAAAGGATATGAAAAAAGGGAACCATTTATATTAAAAAAATATTTTCTCTTATAAATAATTAGGATAAGTTATCTTGCATTAAGCCTTCTCCAGGGAAGTTCAGAGTACATATCTATCCACTGATAGAGCAAGTACCCACTTCGTAGACCTTTGCTAAGGTACTTCTTGTTTTGGTGTTTTCAAACTACTAGTAAGGATGTAGTATGCTGTTAGAATGTAGCACTCCAGTGTTGTAACACATCTACTTCAAGTAGGTGACTGGGTTTAGGTACAGCATAAATGGTCTTGAGCCCTTACATCTTAAGTCTGAAAGGAAGTGTAAACCCTAAAAAACATGAGTTTCCATTGCTCTCTCCAAACTAGGATTGTGATATGTGGTGGTTTATAGAAGAATGGTCCCCATAAGCTCATATATTTGAATGCTTAGTCATTAGAGAGTAGCACTATCTGAAATGGATCAGAATATTAGAAGGTACGGCCTTGTTAGGAATATATACGGCTTTCTTAGAGGAAGTATGTCACTAGGGGTGGGCTTTAACTTTTGCAAAGTTCAAATTCTAGGCCCAGTGTCTCTCTCTTTCTCCTGGTCTGTGGATCAGGATATAGCTTTCAGCTACTGCTCCAGTACCACATGTCCTGCTGTGCTCCCTGCCCTGGTGAAAACAGACTCAAATTCTGAAATTGTAAATGAGTTCCCAATTAAATGCTTTATGAGTTATCTTGGTCATGGTGTTTCTTCACAGCAATAGAATAGTAATGAAATCTGATGTCTTCTATCCCATAACTTGACATAAGTACAAATTGTGTATGCATAAACAAGGGAATTAGTCACTGGCTGATTGGTTCCCTGAGATAAATAACAGTTCTGTGCCTATCAAAAACTAGGAACACAGAAGAACTTATTTCTGGTCTAACTGTGAGGATTCAAAAATCAAGATATAGTTTACCAGACTTGACATCTTATTGGAAAAGAGGATTATCCTAGGACCTTAAGCGAAAAGGAAGGGTAAACAGCAAGAAATTACAGAAACGTCATGAGAAATAAGAGAGGAATTTCATCATTAAAACCACTTACACTATTTTTCCCTCCAAGCTTATTCGAGCAGCCTCCTTAGCAAGTAATTCTTTTGCTTCCAAATCCCTGGAAACATGACCTGAGGCCTGAGATGTGACCCATTGTCAATGTGTTTGATGGTTTAACTTCCTTACACAATCTGTCATAGACTTGGAGAACAAAGCTATTTCAATATATTTGGGGTGAAGGTGAAATGGGATATGAAACAAATTACAAAACAAAAGTAATATTCGCTTCTGTACCTTTGCATTTTACCTGGGAAATATATGAAATTCCTGATTCATGGAATGAACCGAGTCAAGCAGCCAAATAAGAAAAGTAAATGCTCAGAGAAACAACTATGATGGAATTTGAAGGAGATTTACTCAGGAAATATTAAGGACTGTAATAAACAATATACAACAAGGAAACAGAAGGGATTGACTACAGACAGAAAGTCTGCTCTGTTCTTACTTCCTCTGGAAAATAATGTAAGCATTGCTTTTTATCTATTCTTAGAAGAAATTTACAGTAGACCATAGCACAGAAGAATCAAAGCCGCAGCTACCTGACCCAAGAACCAATTGAATTTCTCCACAAGAAGCTGGAAGACAAAAACACTGAATATGAGACCATGTCCTTTAATCGTTACACTTTCCTTCAGCAGTAACATTACATATTGGAAAATATAGGTGAAGCAGTGACTGTGTTCAGGAAAGCACCGTATTTGGCAGAAAGTCAGTATCTATTATAACTTGGCAAGCTGAGAAAAGCAAGTTTCAGCTGAGAAAAACTGAGAAATCACATCTTACAAGAGAGAAGGGTGGAGACAACGTATTCCCTTCCAGTTTTGCAAGAGGACGGATGCTGACCACTATGAGATCTAGTCCTGGGTCTTACTCCAGGCTACACCCTCAACCATGCGTCACTACTGGGGATAGTATTTCACAACACATACTCAGTACAAAAGAAACATGGGAGGATGTCCTACAACCGTGGGTCTCCTTATGTGACAAGACCATCAGCCGGAGGAAGCTAGAGAAGGAAGGAGGGAGTGGGTAAAAAAGAAGGTGGCTAAAACTTGAAAAGTCAGAATTAACACAATTTCCTAATGAAATAGTTATTAAATATTTAATATCCTTAGTATTTTGAAAAAATCAAAGCTCTTATTACTTAGCAAACACAAGCTGTCAAATATAATCACAACTATCAGTCAAGCAAAGACAGGCATAGCTGCTCTCCACTTTACCACCACTTAATGGATACACCTCGAATTACATAGACTTTAAATAAGGGCACACATCACTGATAGTCTAAAAAAAGTGAGTGATGTCACTCAGAATCTGACACAGTAACTCTTTACTGCTTGATACTGGAATATAAAATCAAGCAAAACATCCTGGTTCAAACAAAAACTCCACCACATTATGAAAACCATCTGGGATTCAAGCTAGTTGAGCTTATCTTGGTTAACTCAAGCTAGTATCTACTACAGGTAACTAACAGTACACGTACACACACACACACACACACACACACTCACATACAACCACAAATATATGCTCATATTTATGAGGGTATTTTCTCCCCAAGATGAAAATATAATAAAAATATTTTTAATGTATTTAACTAACTTACAAAACAGCATACATTGGTTTAGCCTATATCTTAAACATCCCCAGAAGCTTTATATTAATAGTTGGGTAAATTTATCTAACACAAGGTATATTTTAATAAAAGGTGTCAAATACCTGATGTAAACCATTGACTAATTACTTAAAGTGTAAAGCAGGTTGGAATTATGCATATAATTTTGCATCCTCATAAACTCATATAACACTCAGTTGAAGCATGGAAACCAGATTATTTGTATGTACACCCACTGACTCAGTTTCTCTGAGAAAACACTACTACAGCAGTTGGTAAGTCAACCAAAATTTTCCATTTTCAACGGTGTTGAAAGAAATACAATTCTTAGTCATAACTTCTATGAAAGAAGTAAAAGATTTGTATGCTGAAAACCATAATAAAAGATATTAAAAAATTAAACAAATATAAAACTATCTCCTGTTCAAGTAAGTGAATGAATCAGCGTGGTTAAAATGGCAAAAATCTCCAAATTAATCTAAAGAGTCACAGAGGCAACAGGCTAGAAAACTCTGCATTACTAATAGGCCAATCTCCTCAACTGATATGCAGACTTACTGATACTTCACTAAAAATGTCGTTGGACATTTTGGTGGAAATTGAGTATGAAATTCATATGGAAATAAATGCTAGAGGAACAAACATTGAGTGAAAAATGGAAGACTAACATGATGTAATACAAGATTTTTGATAAAACCAACCCAGACAATGTGCTACAGTTAGAAAAAGAGCCACATAAACGCAGGAACAGAGGGGAGAAACCAAGACAAAGATCTAGCACATACAAGCACATGTGAGTTTTAACAAATACATAAGTACTAAAATGAAGAATACTAGAACAACTGGGTACAACAAAACGAAAACTTTTATCACTATCCACAAAGTCAGTCTGAATGATGCCACACTCAAGTATCATAAACACCAACAGGTATAAACTTAGAAGGGAATGCACAGGAGAAAATGCTTGGGGCACTGGGCTGCACAAACATGTCACTGGATTATGAAAGTATAATCCATGAGCGAATGAAGGATTACACAAAAACAAAACACAATCTCTCAAAAAAAGTCTATGAGAATGAAATTAGTCTCTAAAGTAGGAGATGACATCTGTCAAACATTTATCTGAAAGGACTGAGAGTGACAGCATTTGCTTACAACATTTGTGGTAGTTGGTTTTTGTTGCTGCAAAAAAATACATGGCAAAAAAAAGTGGAAGAGTAAGGGTTTATTTTAGATTGTGGTGGCTTCTGAATGATTTGTCCATCTGGGTCATACACTTGGGCAGAACTTTTCTATTATGGTGATTTCAGATATTTTGTCACAGAGATGGAATACTGTCAAAAATAACATACATATATATGTGTGTGTGTATAAGTATGCATATATGCATTACACACATACACGTATATATACAATACATATGCATGTATGTATATACCCTATATGTTCTATTTCTTTAGACAACCAAAGATAAAATCCAAAGACATTTTTAGGTACAGAAAGATTTTTAGGGAATGAAAGTTAGTGCAATGTGTATGGATGTAAAAGAGTTAACACCCCAAAAAAGACAAGTTTCTTTGTCTAGGATGATAAAGCTTTATGAGGAAAGAAGAAATTGAAAGAAAATGTACAAAAACAAGGGCACATCATTAAGAGCCTGGTATAAAGGGCTTTGTGAGCATGAATCAAGATGTAATTAGACAGACTTTTTATCTTTAAACTGACTTTGCACTGCATAAGTCAAGGCGGAAGTATGCATACAAACAGGGACCTCCCTTGCAACACATGTTCCTGTAGTGCAGGGAAGAAATGGAAAACATCAGCTTAGACCAGATGATAAAAGTGAAAACAGAGATGCAGTGGATATTCTAATCTACATAGCCGTTGAGGCTCAGTTTAGAAATTTCAATCAAGGTAAGATCGAAATTATGATACAAAAATAACAGTCCTCAAGGTCAGTTACCAAATAACCATTGTTTTCATAGCCAGATGCCTAGTGGATAGAAGGATACTGTTTAAAAGTATGTCATTATCTGCTTTGTATTTTTGTATATATATATATATATATATATGAGTTGTTTTTTTTTGTCTGGCATATTATAAATACCCTGACAATATATTTTTTTCAAAGTAATTGGTGGAGTGTGGACTCTGCAGAATGTTACATCATTCTCTACACCATTAGAAATAACCATACAGCTGTATGTACTGATCACTGTGGCTACAAACACTTCACCCTCTACATTCATTGATCATGTCTCTATTTTTTATTAATATTATTTTAAAACTTTTGAAACTTGGACTCATTTAAGACATATATGGCAGGGATGCTAAGCAGCTACACATGACAAGCAGATTATTCCATATGGTAAAGGGCTGCCTCACACACGGAAATCAGAGTCACCCCTCTGCATCTCTGTGACTCCTGCTGCAAATTCCAAGGTGGAACATATTGTTATGCATGCCATTACCATTTTGAAGCAGCCTAGGAGTCATTTTTGAAATAAATGAGGCCACGTGTGTTAAACGATTTCTTCCTAAGAAAAATCTCTGGGGTCTTTCCAAAGTACTATCGTGATGAAGATTTAGAACAAAAGGAATGAATGCTGAATGAGTATTAATAGGCTCAGTTTTATATTTAATTTCCACATAAATTACAATATAATTGCCGGATGAAATGGCCTAAGGAAATGAGGGACAACTATCAATAAACCCACACTTCTCAACTCAGCTAGCCACAATGCATGCACTCTTCCATGTGCTTGGTTGGCCCTTTCTTTCTTCCCCTCCTACAAGAGATATAGCACCTACAAGAGAGACTCCCATGATGTCTTACTGTTCTATTGATGTGATAAAACACCATGACTAAGGCAACTTATGGACAAAAGAGTTTATTAGGGCTTACAGTTTCAGAATCCGTCCATGACCATCACAACAGTGAGTATGGTGGAGGCAGGCAAACATGGCACTCGTGCCACAGCTGAGAACTGAACCATAAGCATGAAGCACACACACACACACACACACACACACACACACAGCATGAGAGAGAGAACGAGAAAGTGAGAGAGAGAGATAGAGATAGAGAGAGAGAGAGAGAGAGAGAGAGAGAGAGAGAGAGAGAGAGAGAGGGAGAGAGAACATAGAGACTAACTAGGAATGGTGGGGGCTTTTGAAGGCTCAAAGCTCACCCCCAGGGACACATCTTCTCTCATAAGGTTACACCTAATCCTTCCCGAATAGTTCTAACTATTGGGGCAGGGCCAAGTTTCAAATATATGAGCCTATGTTAGCCATTCTCATTCAAACTACCACATTTGATAAAACCAATCTGAAGAGCCATTGCTCTGTGACAAAGAGAGAAGCTGTAGTTTTTGTAAATGCTAATGGGAGTAACTAAACTTGATTCTCCTAGGTTCATATATATATTCAAATGCCTCTTCAACCTTTCAGTGCCTACACTAGAGAATGGGTTTTCAGTAAGTGATTGTCACCTCGAATCTTCTACTGGAAGGTCAAGGAGTCACACTAAAAACTGAATAGCAGGGATAACATAATGGATAGATGTGGTTTATGTCTGACATAGAACAAATTTATTAAAGCATGACGTTTCCCAGAATTCTCCAGTGCTTTGCATGATATTAGATTGATACAAAATTTTACTTTATTTTTTTACTTGATTGATTTTATTGAACTATACAGTTTGCTCTGCTCCCCTCCCTTCCTCTCCCCTTCACTTCAGCCCTCTCCCATATTCCCCATGCTCCCAATTTACTCAGGAGATCATGTCTTTTTCTACTTCCCATGTAGATTAGATCCATGTATGTCTCTCTTAGGGTCCTCATTGTTTACTTTATTTTCACTGAAATTTGAACTTTCTATTGCAAAGTAATCTGTACTAGACAAAAAACAAAAGCAAAAAACAAAAAACAAAAAATGGAAGTCCTGAGATACGTAAGATGATAAAATTATAACTCTTATTCATAAGTGATGTTTTCCATTCTTTCAACATACAAGTCAAAATTTTGTTTGGCTTATCACACCAAACTGACATATAGTTCACGTTACAGATTGTACATATATGCGCTGTACATCTGCGTATCAGGAAAGGTATCTCAAGAGCTTTTTTTGTTCACTCATGTTTCCCTTGGTTACATTCTGTCTTCCAAGACACGTTGTATAAATGTTCCTTCAACTTATTCTCATCAAAGCAATTTATAACTTATGCCAACAACTAAAAAAATCGTTGACAAGAAACTCTTTATAGAATATAATTACCATCATTTCCATCTTTACATTTTCACAGCCTGAGAGTTGTTATTTAAATTGTCTCCAGTATGTTTTTAATAATCCTGCCAAACTTTCCTATCTAGTCTATAATATGAAGCATTGTCCTACCCACTCATAACATTTCACCCACTCCTTTCATGGTCCTTCACTGACTCCTACTGAGGTTCCCATTTCCCATTTTTATACATGGAGGAAAATATCAGCAGAATATAAATACATGAAAAATGTCAAATGTGGCACATGCTTCGCACCAGTCATATCTGGACTCCTATTTGAGTACACTGGTTTTTTAATTAATGATGCAACATATCTATAGTTATCTTGTTATCTATAGTGATGGTTTAGAGGTTCATTCTTTGGCCACATTCTCAAAGAAATTAGAGAAAATTGACTTTGAAAGCTTATTTTTATTTTGTCTATAATCTATACCAGTATTTTATATCTCATTTTATTCTTTCATGATTTTCACAGTTTAAGAAAGCTCACTTTGAGCTACCTTTGGCAGACAAATAATGTATCTAGCTGATGGCATCAGTGGTGAGTAAACACAGAATGAATGTTATGGACATTAAGTGGACAGGCTGCTCAAAATGTAGGGATGATTACAAGGTACCAAGAGAAAGACAGGAAACCCTTCCACCATCTCTATCTATATAGGCATTCATCACAGTTTGGGGAACTTCCATGTTCAAGATAAACAGGAGCTATGGGCCTTTTCCCATCAAGCTGTATTCTGGGAATGTGTCAGATGATGTCATCAGTGGATTAAAGGTCACAAGAACTCTCACCATCAGCAACCAGCTGAACATTTACTACCTGCAGTGCAAATGATCAAAATTCTCCTATCCAGTGTAGCTTGTCTGCATTCTGCTACTGCTATTCACGGTCCACTGCTGAATGGCATTTGAAGGACTTGTGATTTATTTTGCAGCTGGAAGTCCACCCTCTGGACCCCTCTTCCTTGATTGAGAACAATGAGGATGTGGAGGAAGAGCGTGGGAACAGCATTCATACATAACAGACGCAGACTCTATGTGCCCAAACTCCAGGACACATCTGACAATTCATATAACACCACACCTGCCTCCAATAGACAAGGAGCATAATTTTGCTGATGTACATATGCAGAATCCCCCGACTGCCAATTTTCTATCCTAGAAATGAGGTAACGGAAGCTCTTGATTACAAACTAAAATGAAAATACACTGAACACTCCAAATGGGAGCTTACAAATCTGAAGCAGCGGGGGTTTTGAAGGCAATATCTTTGTCCTTGGTAAATTGCGTACTCTTCTCTCATGGAAAGATTTTGTCTGAGAGTCTGTATGCTGAATGAGGGCAGAGGTTGGGGAAAAAAGGCTGCCGGGTTGGGCATTAAAGTGAAGAGCAAGTGGGGGGGCTGAAGAGATAGCCCTCAGATCAAAGGTCCAAATTGGTCTCTATCTTCAGTCCACACTACCACAGAGGGTTGTGCAGGTTTTTTCAGAAGAGAAGTGCAAATGGGGGAGGGGTGTACGTGGAAGTAACGGCAGATCAAATTCATTCTTTGTTGTTACCTAAAAGTATTGCTTTCAAAAGACAAAAGATTATCACCAATGCTTCTCTTCCAGTTCTAGCCTCAGAAACAAACCTCATTACATAGGAGGCCACATGCTATCCATGCTGTCTTGTTCATTAAAGTCTCTACTATGCAGCTCATGCATTATGACAGGTGGAAGGTCACCTCTATTCAAAAGACTAAAGCTAATTAGTAGCTATTTTTTTTTCCTATGGGAAAAAAAAGTTTATTTGCTGCTAGAACAAAGTAAAGGGAAGTTTATGTGAGAATCAAAAACAAATATTTCTTGTTGTAAACCTCACAAAGGTGTTTTTTATGGGGTCCCAGATCTATAGTGTTCAAAGAATTACAGAAAAGCCTATTGCCCCTAAGCGAAAATTAATGCTCTTTGCTTTCTGCCAAATGGACAAGCTTACTAAAGTAGCTTTCTAGTGGAGGACAATGTTTCTTTTGTCTGATTATCCTGTATTTCCTCCTGTTCATCGGATGACAAAACAACATTAACGGCACAGGATTTGACCTAAAATCTATGCATCCCGTCCCATGGAAAGTATGTTCCACATGGCAATGAACCTCGCGCCTCACTACTGGATGGCAACTAAGGGCAGCAATACTAACCTGAAGATGGCCTCAGGCAGCAGTGGGGACTGGGAATCTGGGGAAACAGGATGCATGCTGCCTATCTGCCTGTGCCCATGGACCGTTCCTGTTTGAGTCTATTATCAACTTTAAGATTGACCTGGGCCAGAGAAACACTATTGACTCCTTCTAGTCTTAACATTGTCTGATTCCAAAAGTAACAGAAATGAATGCACACTGACACTGTGGAGACCACCTTCTCAGGTACAGATATCTGGACCTAACAGAATGAGAAACAGACACAGCAATGGGCTTCCTAGGTAACGTGGAAAGGTCTACACCTTTGCAAATCCAAGCAGGACATGAGAAATACATGCCTTGAATGTGTAACACTCAGGCTTTTTTCAGCTCCTTGTACAGAGTCATTTTTCCAAGATTCATCAGAGATGCAGAAAGGGAGGCCCATCTTTGCCATCCCTTCTGCATGACTGAGAAGAGCTGCTGAGAGTAGGGCTGGAAAATACTGTTTTGCAGGAAAGGAACCTCATATTATAAGAAGTTTTTTGTTTTGTTTTGTTTTTTTCTGCTGGGAGTGGCAAAACCCTATGCTCATAATTCTCTCCTAAATTCCCCTGGAGAGAATCACAGCTAGATATGAGAAGTATATGCAAATTTTCTGTCACTTAAGAGGAAGTTAAACTGCCAATACTTGGATCATAAAGCAGCATGGCTTTTTTTTATCTCCCAGAAAATTTAAAGGCACAAATAACATCTATTGAAACAATGTTTATTTTGTGCATACTGAAAGGAAAGTGACAGAGACGGAGATGGAAGGTGATGCAGGGAAGTAGCCAGGGGACAGAACATAGCTGGACTCCTTGGGAGATGTACTTCAGAAGAAGAGGGACAGTCCGTGAGGGCTAGAATATAGGCAGGGTATCAAAGATGACACAGGGCACACTTCTCACTACCATCATCTCATACAATCACAGAGGAGGGTGGGAAGAACACACACTGAAAGGAATGGTGATGTGGAGAGGTGGGCTGAGCGTCCTTAAAGAAGAAGTATCCTTCCAGTCTGTTTTCCCCAAGAGAAAGCTCAAGGGAAGCAAAGCACAGTGATGCTTCTTTCCCCAAGCCGCTTTTCTGCTTCCACGAGGAAAACAGGTGAGCTCACTAACAGGAAAGGACTGGACAAGCAAGTACAGATATGCAGCCAGTCTAAGAGTTCCTCCTTTCAGATTGCCTTGAGCTGGGGTGAGCCTGAAGATGACGCATATCCTGGCCAAGGATCCAGGGTACTCTCTGCGTCCAAACTAAATGTTTAGGAAGTAATCTTGTTAAATATATATTTATATTCACAACTAGAGCTCTAGACTTCCTAGTCTTGTTCCCTGGCCTTAATACAAAGGCGCCATGATTTTCTTGAAAAGGGAATTGCTCCAGCACTCCTGCCTGGGCCCTGACAACTGTTTGCCTCAATCCTCTTCCGCTCCTTGAGAGGACATACAAATTATAGCCAATACTGGTGTGGGCAGTTCATGGGGCATGACGTAGGAGCACAACATCATACTTCTGCTTAAACTGTGAGAGAACAGCTAGCATTGCTTAGATCCTCAAAATCTACTCCCATTAACTACGCAGCTGCAGGGCAGGTTTGTTACGTTTTAAAGTCAAGAGTCTCAAATTGGTAATTGGGCATTTAACTGAGTATGTGAAAGTACTCACCAGATTTAACAGCTTCAACAGGTAATGTTTGAGAACATTAAAAATTAGAGGGATGATGACTTGGATGCAGGTGGAAAGCCGACTGGATTCAGGCACTAGTTTAACCCACACAGTGCCAAAGATGTCAGCAAATGATGAGCTTTCTTACTCTTCCTTTGTGGTAGAGGTCATTGGAACATTTTACTTTCTTAGTTTGCTACTCCAGAAAACTGCTCTGTCCACTGCTCATTCGTTTTCTACAGGGGATGGCAACAATGAACACCTGTGAGCACCTGTGCACTCTGGCATCTGGCATTCAGCCTGAGGTCTGTTCACTGAAAGCGTTGATTCTTCATGACGGCCTATTCCCAAAGACCCCAAAGACACAAATTCAGCCAATGCCCATACATTAATTGTTCTTTGTAAATTTTACCTTATTTTAAACAGGTAATACACATACATGATTTAAAAGTAAGATACCAAGGCATGACACCTGCATCTGTGTCCCCTTCCCTGCTTCTTGATGTGGACACCACACACATGAACAGGCATTCTTCCCATCCTCCTCACTCAAGGAAAGGTGGAAGGTTTTCCTTGTTTTAAACAACACTGAACCATGGAGCCCTTCCGAGACTCATCCAGATAGATATTCACAAGTTCTTTTCAATATCAGGGTTCACTGTAGCCTTTCACGGGTGCATATATAACATGCTTTGGTCACAGTCACCATTACTACTCTCACTTACTTCTCCTCCAGCTTCCCTGAGCCCACATTGTCACCCCCAGAACTCTTCACCTTCAAATTTTCATGATGATTTTTCTCCCTTACACTCCACATGAAAGAAAAGGCTGTACTTGTCTGAGTCTGGCTTATTTCACCTCTCACATGTATGATCTCTAGCCCCATAAATCTTCCTGAAAATGAAATAAAATTTCCTCTTTATAGCTAAGCAATACTTGACATTTTCCCCCATCTAATCATCTTTGGGTGGGACCCAGGCTGATTCTACGATTTGGTCAGTATAAATAAGCACATAAGTAAGGTGTACAAGTACTATCAGTTGAAATCTTTCTCTTTATAGCTTCATAATACACACTTAGTTCTAAGAATATGACACGGGTTACTGAACCAGCCTCCCCCAGTGATGAATAGTGAATTCTTATTAATCATCAATAATGTTACATCCAATAATCCTGCAAGCATACCTCAAGAATGGTCCAGATCTAGATGGAATTGATGTATCAACAAGCAAGGGCATAATTAATTTTAACTATGTTGTCATCAGCATTCTGCTGGCATATGGCACTACGTTCTCCCACTGGAAACTTGTGTCTATTCCCTTCTCACATGCGTGTGGGTACAGGGCATGTGAAGCAGTAAGCCAAGAGATAAGAGATCACACCACAACGTACTTTACCTCTGCATTTGTCTAACTATCGACAAGGCTTTCATATGCTTAGGACCAATTCATAGTTCATGTATTTTAACATTTTTTCTATCATGTTAATCATCTTTTCATATTTATGGTTATCTCTGGTAATTTTCTACTCTAAGGAAATAAGCTCTCTAATATGACCATCCTTTGCCATTTGGCTTTTGATCATGATGATCTGTGCTGCAGCATTTTAACGGTTATGCTGTTTTATATTATAATAACAATTGCCATTTTATGGTTTCATGACTTTCACCCAGCCAGGAATTATCCCAACTTCCTTATCCCAACCCCTTTCTAGGTATTTTTGAAAAGCATTATTTTTTGTTATGTTTAGCCACTGCACCTATTGGGAATTCATAACTACAGACAACCAATGGCTGCTGAGAGAGGGAGAGTTAGCCTCCCCCAGAGATGAGCCTCCTAATTGGGTTCCAATACATAGCATCCCTGAAACCACGTAATACAATCAACAAAAATAGACTTGGGAGCTTGTTTTATTTTTGTACATATTCATACACATATATACATATATAATACACACATGTATACTTACATACATATATGCACATTTGTATTTAGTACAAACACACACATACATACATACACACACACATATACTTATATCCATACATGCATACATATATATTGAGATTAATCAGGGAAGAAGGAGCTACCAACTTGAGACAGGAGTGGGCATGGAGAGAATTGGAGGAGGGATTTGGTAGGGGCTGGAGGGAGGAAAGGGAAGGGAGAAAATGATGCAATACTATTTTAATAAAATTTGAAAAGAAATGATACAAAACATGAACTCAATTAAAAATTCACAGATGGCAACTGTCTCTATATTATTTACTAACAGTTCAACACTTTCTCGCAGACTTGAGACATGACCTCTAACACAAACCAATTTATTCATTTATTAATGTTGAACACAAATTTTTACATGTAGGCCTAAGTCCAACCAAATAACCAAGCCCAGGTTGAGACAAAACCCAAATTTAAGTATCTAGTGACCTTTTCTAAAACTGACTTCCCAGAAAACCTGTCAGGATCTTCACCCACAAGACACTCCACATTCTTATTGTTGACCTCTTTCCCATTCAGTTTAAAAATTGCTTTTTGCCTTGGAGGTGTGTGCACATTTTCATGTGAACAGTGCAAACAGTAAGGGATCAAAGGGAACTTCTGCCCATGCTCATTCTCTGCAGAGAAACTCTGGCAAGCAAGAACCATTATGAAAACACAGGGTGCTTAGCATCCTCCTAAAACAGTATTTGGTACAGACAAACATGTGCCTCAAATGTAAGGAGACTAGGAATTTTATGAAAGAATAAAACATGTAAACCAAGAGGAAAAAAGAAATCAAGACAGAGAAAATGCCAATAATTCAGAAAACAAACCATAAAATACATGCTGTCAATGATGGGATGTTGGTTATTTGTGTTGGTAGGAATATAAAGTTGTCCCCCAACTATGAAAATTAGAATAGATTTTTTTCAAAAAGCTATTATTATGACTATTATAAGATGTAGCTATATCACTCCTGGAACAGACCCATGGGAGCCCATGTCAGCAAAGGTGAATATTGCACATATGCTTATAATGACTGGACAGATTAACAGCCAAGTTACAGAATCTATCTAGGAGCCTAAAACTGGGAGAAGAAAAACCAGAGGTGTTTTCTTCAGCTAAAAGAATGAAACTATGTCATTTGCAGGCAAATGGATGAATCTAGAAAACAACATATTAAGTGAGGTAACCCAGACTCAGAAAGACAAATATCATATATACCCAGTCATAAGAGACTTTTAGACATAAAGCAAAGAAAAACAAGCCTACAATTCATAATCCCAGGGAACCTAGGCAACAATGAGGACTCTAAGAGAGACAAATATGGATCTAACTTCAGACATCACTGAATGAAATACATGCAGGATACTTGGCTGGCAGAACTGGCCCCTCTCAACAATAAAAACCCAGGTGAACAAAATGATCAGCCTGCATCACGAAGGTGTCTTCTGTGGGGCTCCTGGGGTCACTTAGTGCTCAGCTAGGTGTGTGAAGCCACCTGCTTCACACTTAACACAGACACGGAAGCAATCCTTGGTTGATAGATTCCTTGTTCTTTACATTCTGCTTGGTGCACACTCACCCTCTCTTTCTGTATTGAATGGTGAACCACCTGCAGCAGCAGGCTTGACAACTGTATTCTGACTAGCATCTGGGTATAGCTGTGAGTGAAAAGCTAAGAGATCATGCGACTAACTAATAATCGCTGCTCTCCCAATCATATTCTAACTTAATTTCTGCTACAAGTTCCTGTGAAAACAAGTTAATAAGCAGATTTTACTTATTATATTGTTCATAATGGTCCCTAGAGAAGCCACCAGAAACTTTTCTTAGTTAGGCAGTAGTATGAATTAATTCCAGGAATTTTTTTATTTTCATTTTTTAAGTGCCAAGATAGGCATGCCAGGCAAAAAAAAAAAACAAAAACTAAAACCAACCAAGAGACAGGTGAAGGATTTCTAATGTTTCTCAAAGAATGTAAAACTTACTGCCACGCCTTAAAGGCACATGGGTATTTAGTTCACATCTATAGGCTATAGCAGATACCATGCCCACTGCTACAGGTATGACTGAGGCTTAGCATGTCAAAGGCTCCAGACAGGAAAAAACTTTTTGTGGGAGGTAGTTACTGTGTCACACCATGCAGTGCTGGGGATTTGGGACCTGAATGTAAAATGAAAAGTTAAGGGGATATAGGAACAAACCTGTGCAATTAGCTCAGTTCACAGGAGCGCTCATCTTTAGGAGAGATGCTTATTTAAAAAAAAAAACAAAACAACCATCAAACACAAAACAGTAGGGTATGTATGGCCCAATCATCATGGAACATCTAAATCTCTTTCCCTCGGATCTAGGCAGAAAAGGAGTGGGGTGGAGACAGCTAGAGGGCAGAGAAGCTGAGTGAGCTACTGGCTGGTGGTACTGTAGGGCAGCTTCAACTTTGGAAGATTAGAGGAGTCACATTTCATAGAGCTTGCTGAATTTCTTTCCTCAGAGTGTTCTTTTTCACTGCCTCAAAATCTACACCACAAGGGTAGTGGTCCAGAGGCACCCACATCATTTCAGGCATCATCTCTGCTGTCTTTTCAGTCGCAACCAGGTTTTTCTTCTACAGACTGGGTTTTGCAGGTGAGTTGCACAGCCTTGTGGGCTTTTCTGTAATCTAACAAAATACAGCACTGGGAGTGACGGGAGCTGGCTGTGTTGTGTTCAGTGTTCAAAGAGGAGTCTCAGGGGCAGCATTCTGGATACCTTTGGGGGGCTCAGGCTTTCTGCATCTTTCTGTCTTTCCCAGGCTGCGGTGGGTGGCCAGAGTTCCAGCCAGCAGATGTGGTTTACATTGGAACACTCTTTCAGGAACTTGAGAAGAGAAAAGCCTGCTATGGGAGTGGACTTCAGAAAAGAACACAAGTCAGCATTTGAGCCACACTCAAAACATGTTGAAGGAGACACTTCTCAAGAGGAAAAGACTTGAAATACGATGAAAGTTAAGGATGGCGAATGTAAAACAACACAGATGTCATTCACAAATTCAGGATGTCTGAGAACAGAAAGAGGGTTCATCAGTGATGTCCTTTTACAGTTCCTTATGACAGGAAGCAGCTGGGCTATAGTGGAGTTCGAACACATTGGCAGCAGAAACGGAGTCAGGGAATTCACGGAAGCACTGTTCAGAGAAATGACAGGGAGGCGTTTTTGTTTGATTGATTGCTTTTCAGATAAGCTTCTGCTTTATATTTCTCAGGCAGATGATGAACTCAGAAGAAGTCCCGGAGACGCAGGGCTGGTTCAACATACGTAAATCTATCAATGTAATCCATCATATAAATAAACTGAAGGAAAAAAACCATATGATCACTTCACTAGATGCTGAAAAGGCATTTGACAAAATTCAACA
>JAQHUG010000166.1:1940292-1951446 GCA_028555095.1 Dicrostonyx torquatus
CCCAGGTGTTCACAGGGATGTCCCCAACTAGGTACTTGGGCAGCCTGAACTGACTTTTCTCCATAGTTACATTGATGAATATCATGATCGTCACCATAGAAATTTCGCATGATGGATGGAGATAGAGCCAAAAGGCCAACAGATGGCTGTGAAAAATATGAATGTTTCTTTCTTCCAGTACCATGGCAATGCCCTCTGTTTCCTTTAGAAATTATTTTAACCTGTCAAGTCAGGCTCCTCTGTAAAGTGGCCCACAACTCCTATCCCCCTTCTGGGTGATGCGGTATAAGTGGGCTCCCTATGCTTAGAAACTTGGCTCTGAGTTAATTAGTTAAGATGCCTGAGACTTGGCCAAAACTATTCTGTGACCTCACATCCAGCAAATAGAGAAGGATGCTCTGAGCATCCGTGAAGCTCTCCTCTGTGCCAAGTCTGAACAAAGCAGCACCCACTCTGCTCTTTTTCACATGCCTCAGTGGGGTTTAATTAGTTATCCCTTCTGATCCTCACACTGCCTCTAGTCATGGGTACCAAAACTTCAAACAATTACCAATACCTTTCCCTCAACTTCCTGATTAGTTCTAGACTACCAGCATACCATACATTCATTTGTTCATAGAATTGGTAATGTTCTTTTCTGAAGAAATATGAATAGGTATTAATGAATCTTTAATACAAAGCTACAGTATGGTGTTTTTTATAATAATGAAATGAGTAACTGTTTCCAACAAGATGAAATTGGTTAAAGACTCTGCAATATTTTCATATAGCTGAATATCATAAACCAATTACAATGTTATAAAATACAGTGATATAGAAAGATGGTCAAGAATGTTAGAAGCTGTGTGTGTGTGTTTCCTTATCACAAAAACCTTAAGACAGTTTGTATATCTCCCTTATACTATCAAAGTCATACCCCAAATGTGTTCTTCTTCTGTACACTATGCCTCTAAACTTCCTGAAGTATCTATAGACAAACTCTCTTTAAAACTATAAGAGTTTATAAATAAACTCTCTAATGTAGAACACGTTGAGCTTTATGAAAACCACATCTGTATTGAAGCCTTACTATAAAGTGTACACTCTATTTGAGTTTCCTTAATTACTATATCATTGTTATTCTAGGATTCCATCAATAACACTGATACTCTAATAATACAAAACATAAATGTAAGAAGTCGTGATAGAGGAAAACATCAAAACTTACATCAGTGATATAACAGTGTCTACGAGTGGCTGTAGCTGCTTAGAGGTCCGCAAAGTCAAATGTCTAGACAAGTGATCCCATTCCCTAAGATCCTCAGGTGGAACGTTTTGAAAGTCTGCTAGTAGAAGTGAAAACCTGAGCAATGATTCAATATATTTAAAAAACAAAAAAACGAATGATCTGCTGCATTCACTGGTCTGGAATTAGTAAATTAGAACTCACTGTGTCACTGAGAGGCATGTCTGAGTTAGTGACTATCTAGTTGTTCTTCTACACTGTCCAGCCCATGAATTCTTCCAATGCTGACAGAAACAATCAGACCTCCCTTCTCCAAGAAGAGTGCTTTATAAAAATGTTTTGAGTCAGAAATTTTCCTCCAGCACAAGCTCTTAAATAATTGGCCAACAAAAGGACACAGTCCTGTACTGAGAACAACAACAAAAAAAAAAACTCCCTGAAGGCTGCTTTCCCTTGCCTTTCAAAAGAAACCTCAAGACCACTCTTTAGGATGTAACTCTCTTTCTATCTTTGCAAACTGGCACACCTTCAGAAGAAAAAGGAGAGTGAACTAAGTCACAAGATTAGATGGAATCACATCCATCAGTGACTTACTTTCTGAATGGGTTAGCAGGTTATAGAAAAACCTAATCTGTAAAAATGAAACAAAAACCAGAATAATGTCATTATTCTTAATCACACTCTGAAATCACAATATTAATAAGGCTGAGGTAAAATCACCCAAAGAGGAGCTGCAGTGTCCAATCCACATCTCTCATTCGTGGCAGAACTTAAGAACAAAGAGCACCATTATTTCCATTTCTGAATGAACACATTGCCATTTTAAATTTCATTGGTATTTTAAATGGCACATTGAAGGATTTCTATACCAGCTAGATTCCCAATAGACGATAATTCCAAATTAGCAGTTCTGCCAAGAACAACAAAAACAACAAAACTGAGAACTTTCCCGAGCTCAGTCAAGAGTCAAAAATGACCCTGTGACTTTTCCTTAAGCAATTGCCACAGCCTTGAAGTCATTCACATGGCAGCTGTCCAAAAACATGCATGTGTCACTGAGGAGTGCACAACTATAGTATCTGATGCTAATACTACATATAATTGCAGACTTTCGCAGTGTTGGTTCTTGAAGGTACACTCAAAACACAGAATCTGAAAGCTTGTGACCATGCCTTGACATGGTTTTGGCCTTTATATGGACAGTGACATCACGAAAGTAGAGAAACTGTTTTCCTGACAGGTACCTTCACATGCCATGCAAAAATGTGTATGATTACGGTTTGGTTTCCTTCAGAATGCTGAGATATTTGAGCTCATATCTAATGAATTTGCCATGCTGCAGTATAAATGTGCTTTGCTTCCCCTCCAGTTTAAATGCTGCCGTCTCCATAACTGTTTTAGTTAGGGCACAACTGTCTGATGAGTATTATTGTTAAAAAATATCATACAATGAGTCACTTACTTTCCTGTGTGACTCAAAAGTTAATAAATGATATAAAGGAAGCTAGTGGCACAAGCCTGAACATCCAGCGTTTGAGAGATTGAAACAGGATGATATCAAGTTCAAAACCACCCTAGGCTACATAGACTGTTTCCAGAGAAGAAAGGGAGGAGAGAGAGCAGAGAGGAAGAAATCGCTGTGTATCCTACACTAGATCATTATCCCCAGCAGATGATAGCTGTGCAATGCTACAGTGGTGTGTTTAAACATCTCAATTTGGAGTCAGGCAGAACCAGCTGCAAGCAGCTTTCTACTTCTTGTCTGTATGACTCCAGTTTAAACAATCAGGATTCAACATTCTTATAGAATAGAGCAATAATAGTAGTTTCAAATCCACATTATTTGAAAGACCAGCAATAATGTACTTTTTGATCATTAGTAAAGAGCCTGGTATGCAGTAAGTACTCAATAAATGCTGCATAGCTTAATAAAAATCATCTCTGGGAAGCTTTGAATATCTAGGGCGATTTTTCCTGGTGCTGTGCATTTGCCTGAAAATTCGACGATGTCATTCTTTTTAATAGCTGAGTAAGACTCCATTATGTAAACACCCCACATTTTCTTTATTCCTTTGTTGAGGGATGATGTGAGATTCTCTTCTGTATGCACAAAAAGGGAGGTGATATGGGATTCCCCTCAGTATGCTGTGAATGTTTTATTGCAATTGGTTAATAAAAAAGCTGCTTTCAGTCAATGGCTTAACAGACTATAGCCAGTCTGGGAAAGATACTTATAGAGAGTAGGCAGAGTCTTGGGAGACACCATGTAACCACCAGAGGAGTAAGATGTGAGCTGGAAGCTGAACCTTACTGGTAAACCATGTGCCTTGTGGTAAAATACAAAATAATAGAAAAGGGTTAATTTAAGATGTAAGAGTGAGCTAGAAATATGCTTAAGCTATTGGTCAAACAGTATTGCAACTAATATATTTTCTGTGTGATTATTTCAGGTCTGGGCAGCCGGGAAACAAACAAGCGGTCTCCATCTACAGAAGGACATCTAAGTTGTTTTCAGTTTCTGGCTATAATGAGTAACGCTTCTATGAACATAGCTGATCAATTGTCATTGTGATAGGACAGAGTGTCCTTGGGTATATACCAGATGTGGTATAGCTGGGACTTGAAGTAGATCTATGTGCAATATTCTGAGGAATTGTCATATAAATTTCCAAAGTACCTATTCCAGTTTGCACTCCCACCAACAATGAAGGAGTATTCCCCTGCTCCACATCTTCACCAGCATGAGCTGTCACTTATGTTTTTGATCGTAGTAATTCTGTTAATGTAAGATGGAATCTTAGTCATTTTTTATTTCCCTGATGGTTAAGGTGTTGAATATTTCTTAAAGTGCTTTTAAGACATGAGATTTCTCAATTGAGGATTTTCTGTTATATCTGTACCCTAATTTTTATTGGGTTATTGGGTTTTTAATATCTGGCTCTTTATATTCTTTGGATTCAGGAAGTTGTCTCCTGTGCCAGTATGTCCAAGGCAATTTTGCATTTTCTCTTCTATCAGGTTGAGAGTATTTAGATTTATGTTGAAGTCTTTGATCCACTTGGACTTGAGTTTTGTGCAGGGTGACAGATATGGGTCTACTAGACAAGCACCATTTGTTGAAGGTATTTTCTTTCTTCCACTGTATATTTCTTGTTTCTTTATCAATAATTAGGTGTCAATAGGCATGTAGATTTATGTCTGGGTCTTTGATCCCATTCCATTGATCAATTTTTTGTTTGTTTTTATGCCACTACCATAGAATTTTTGTTATTATAGTTCTGTAGGAGAGCTTGAAATCAGAGATGTTTTGTTTCTGTAGTTTGCTTTCTCTTTGATCTTCTAATCTTTGTTGACTGAAGTTCTGGTACCTTTTGTGGCCTCTGGTCCAGCAGGGTGCCTCCTTCTGAGTCGGACGCTAGACTTCTGGTACCTAGAGTGGCCTCTGTTCAAACAGGGGTTCTTCATCTGAGTTGGGGGCTGTTCTTCTAGCTGATGTGACCTGCTCTTGAGAAGGAGATATCTGCCTGAGTTGGAGCAGGAGTATGACCCTGGGGGGGCCAGGAGGTGGGAGAAGGAGTGGTACTACATGGGGTCTTTGTAAAACAAACCTCAGGAATAGAAGAGTCCATGGACAGGCAGGTGGCTTACCTCAAAACAGATAAAATCTTAACAACAGTAATTCAAAATCACTAGAAATTAAATAATTTCAAATAAAAACCAACCATTATATTTATGGTAACACTAACATTATTAATTTCTTCCCACTTCAACAGGAAACTAACTTTAATCTCTCTCCTTACAGCAAAAGAAAGACAATTTTTTTCTACTTCAAAAGAAATTCACTTTGTTCATTGCTTCTTCCTAAAATCTATATTTGGATTCAACAGTCAGTAGCCTGAAACATTAATGGGGCTTTCTACTGAGCCATTAGTCTTTTTCTTTCTGTTTTGCAAACAGGGCTTATTAAATCTTCGCTGGAGGCACTAGAGCGATGAGGAACACTGAGAATGTGCTGTTGTGAAAGGCTTCACAGAACTCAAGCAAATCCTTTCTGATTGGCCATAATTCCACAACAAGAACCACCAAGATGTGTGTTGCTTGGATGGCAAATACAGATTCTTAACACTTCGAACACTCTTGCCCTGTGCAAAGATGCTGGCTGCAGATACTTCCCGTCAAGTACTTTCCATTAAGTGTGAAGGATGGATCTTGGTGCTAGAAGAGTTTACCACAACCCCAGTAGCAGGAACAGAAATGCATGAGTGTGTATTTTTGGATACTCAGAATTGTTTTCTTTTAGCTATTGTCTATTCTACTTTAAACATGGATACACACCCAAAGGGCATACACTATACTGTCAAGTTGAATAGTCAGGTAAAGATGTTGAACAAACATATAGTAGCTCTGTGTCTCATAATTCACAGAAATCAACCATTTCTGGGTCAAGACTGCAATGTTCTGTCATACACACACACACAGACACACACACAGGCATGCACACACGCACATGACCACAGGCAAAACTTCCATAAATGCAACCTTAAAAGGAACACTGTTCTGGCTAGTTTTCTGTCAACTTGACACAAGCTACAGTCAACTTAAAAGGGGAGGGGGGACCATCAACTGAGAAAATGCCTTGATAAGATCTAGCTGTAGGCAAAAAATGAGGCATTTTCTTAATCAGCGATTATGTGGAGGGTCCAGCCCATTGTGGGTGGTACCAACCTGGGGCTGGTAGTCCTAGGTTCTAAAAGAAGGTAGGATGAGCAAGTCATGATGAGGAAGCCAATAAGCAGCATTCTTCCATGGCTTCTGCATCAGCTTCTGACTCCAAGTTCCTGCCATGTTTCAGTCCTTCAACGAGTCGCCACAATGCAAATAAACCCTTTCCACCACAACTTGAATTTTGGTCATGGTGTTTCACAGCAGCCATACAAACCCTAGCTAAGACCAATACAATACCAACAAAGTATGCCAAGCTAGAGAGTGCATGGAGAGATGGTAGTGACCCAAGCTAAAAACCCAGAAAGCTGAAACCTCAGAGGACAACATGGAAAATTCAAAATAAAACAAAACCCAACCTAATATAGCAGTAGAGGACGTTTCAAAGCTATGTACATGTATTAGGTGACTTCAGGAACAGGGAGAAAGCTAAGATAGAAAAATGGCTGAAAGTTTGTTCAAGACACATTTAGATGCCCTGGTTCCCTGACGTTCCCAGCCCTCTCTTGCATTAGAAGCAGTTTAGGGCAGGAGTACCAAGATCCTGTCCTTAGGTTTCTTGTTCTTCCTATTGGACTTAACTCCCAGGACCCTGGAAGGTAACCCTTAACCAGTACTTTTACAGGTAGACTGTTAGGAAGCCTTCCCCTAACCTGGAATAGAAGAGAGTGGTAAGGGATATTCATGCGTCCCATGTAGGTTACACCTATGTATGCCTCTCTTAGGGTCCTCATTGTTGTCTAGGTTCTCTGGGATTGTGATTTGTGGGCTGGTTTTCTTTGCTTCTAATCTACATGGCAAGTAGAAAAAGACAAGAGCTCCTGAGTAAACTGGGAACGTGTGAAACTTGGGAGAGGGTTGAAGGGGAGGGGAGAGGAAGATAGGGGACCAGAGAAAAATGTAGAGCTCAATAAAAATAATTTAAAAAAGAGCTATTCATGCCAGGCTGTGGTGGCACACACCTTTAATCCCAGAACTCAGGAGGCAGAGGCTGGCGGATCTCTGTGATTTCGAGGCCAGCCTGATCTACAGAGAGTGGCAGGACAGGCTCCAAAACTACACAGAGAAACCACATCAAGAGAGAGAGAGAGAGAGAGAGAGAGAGAGAGAGAGAGAGAGAGAGAGAGAGGGGAACTGAGACAGAGAGATCTGTGTGCCCATTAGAAAGCAGAGGTGTACCAACTCAGAGTCAACCTGGCAGGACAGCCACATTAGCATGTACTTAGAGCTCCTCTTCAGCTTTAATACCCTGCACAGCCAAGGATCATTGAGATGTGTTTCCTGGATAATGTCACCAAAACAAACATGTCAATTGTAACTATAAAGACAGGGACCAGCAGGGAGAATGAAACACTTTAAAATCTATCATTAACACTGTCAGAAAGAAAAAAAAAAAGATGGCCTCTCCACAAACCATTAGGATGACAAAGTATGCTTACATATGTATTTTGGACACAAAATTTATATGTATTCTTACTTATGAATTTTGAAAGCACAATTACTAAACTATAATGTTATAAGTAAATGATTCTTCTCCCTCAAATAGAAGTGAGAAAGAAAAGAAGAAATTAGAATAATAACACAACAGCTTGCACATATCAGGGTCCTTTGCAGTGAAAAGAATCAATAGTTTTAAGCAGTTTTTTTTTTAACTATTAAATGACATAATCTCCAGCAGGGCCAAACAGCAATGATACAATCCCCAAGTCAAACCAGAGTACTCTTACCCAGTAGCCCTATCAAGAGACTGACTCTCCTGAAGCAGAAACTCTTGCTATCACTGCCAACTCCAGAAGCAAAGAGTGCTTTTCTTTCCAGATGCACTGTGAGAGCTGTTGTTACCAGCCATGCAGCTGTACCTGTCACACAGTCCATAGGACTAAAAGACAGGACATGCAGCATGCTGCCTCTCACAGAGCCAGTGGCTCGACACTGGGATGCCTCACAATGCTGCCCAGGGAGAAGACTTCCACTGCCGTACCTGCTAATGGACAAGTACCTGTACAGATGAATCTAAATGATGCCTGCCACATGATCTGTAAAACAGCTTCCAGACTCGGTGGTACCCTAGGGTAAACCAAAAGAAAGCTGCGGTGTATGTGAAATAGATAATTCAGCGTGTCTGAGGTCAAAAGATCATCTACACCCAAATAATGAAGTGCCAGAAAGAAGAAATACAGAAAAAAACACTGTGTTGGCTGGGCATATGCCTAACTCAGACCTTGGTAGGTGGAGGCTATGTGTTTAAGGCTGCATTGGGTTTAGCAAGACCCTGGAGGAAGAGGAAGGGAGGGAGAAATGGGGGAAGGAGGGAGAGACGGGGAGAGGTGAAAGGCTAGAGAGTGTGTGGGGTAGAAAGGGTTCCTGAATTGAAAGTGAGTCAAGACTACTTGAAAGAACCTGAAGAGTTCTCAGGTGCCCGTGAACCATAACACAATAGATGAAAAGAGGCCCTGAAAACATGTCACTATAAAACTGCAGGACACAGGGAATGGACAAGCCTTAGAAGCTTTCTAGGTGGAGGGAAATAAGTCATAAAGAGAAAGAAGTTTAAGAATCTGATTTTTGGGGTTTCCCAACAAGCTGTACTAAAAACTAGATCGCAAAAGGTCAGCAATTTCAAAGGAAATTTTATTTTAATGTATTCCTTTGAAACACATAGAAAAAGGTTATAAAGGGAAATTCAAAGTACTGTAACTTCTTATTTATTCTCCAGAAATAGTAGACACTACAAGCTTTTGGGCCCATCTTTTATTTACACTTGGCATATTTATTCCCTCAATTCTGTAACTATGGAGCAGCACCAAGCACATATCCAGACAGACCTGTTGTTTACGCGGGGACACAGCATCCTGAACCCTATGCTACCCTCACCCAGGACTTCAGGCACTTTCTCCCATGTGGAATCTGTATCTTGCAATCCTGCCCCATCTTAAGGAAGCAAGAGGAGGGCAGTGGGGTAGTGGGGGAGCGGGAGGGCCTGGGACAAGGTGAGTTAATTGAAATTTTAAGAATAAAAAAAAGAACTATTCAAAATCATATGAACAGTGAGATACCTTTTGTTTAACTATAAAGAAAAATGAGAAAATGCTTGTGATTATTCAGTAAATGAACAGATGAAAAGTTAAAAAAAATGAATTTTATAGGATGGCAACAACTTGGTAAAAAATGAAGTTCATCTCTGAATAAAAAATGAGTCAAAGCATTAGTTACATAAAATGGTTAAGTCTGAGTGGTGGACATGTGGATAATTAATTTTCTTCTGACCATTGATTTTTCCCAAACTATCTTTAGATATCATAATTGATTTTATTTAGAATTTTATTTTAGTGAAAGTAACTATCACATTAAATAGAAAATCAATACTAATTGGTCTTTCTTATTCTAGTAATGCTAGAAGACGTGAATGTTCAAATTATCAGAGATAATTCACATATTGCTTGAAGCATGATTAATAAAACTCAGAGATAGAAATTGGGGTTCAAACTGAAGGTCAAAAAAGCAAAAGAGCCTGCCACTGGCTCTTACTTCGACATCAGTCTGAAAATGGTGATCCTGCCTCCAAGAATCTCAGAATGAGACTGTGACCGAGAGCTGTCTCCTCCTGTTTTATATTCCTCTCTAGGGCTGGGATTAAAGGTGTGCACCAGTGGGATTAAAGGCATGCACTGCCCGATTTCTATGGCAACTAGTGCGGCTACTGATATTAAAGGTGTGTGTTATCACTGCCTGGTGTGTAATGTTGACCAGTGGGGCTATTTTACTCTCTGATCTTCAGGCAAGCTTTATTTATTAAAATACAAATGAAATGCCACTCAGGAAAATTTTCAGAAGACCTATACTGTACAGGAGAAATGAGAAGGACTTCCTCACCTTCCAGAAATCTGACTACAGTTCTGTGAGTCAGATGACATTATCATTTTATAATGGGTACCGAGTGTTGTAAGCTTAGGAGGAATTTAACCTACTAGCCAACCCTTGGCTGGTGCTCTTGGACCCTGTGCCACACACCTCTCACCATTCTCTGAAATGGGAGTTTGTTGAGCATTGTTACTGACAATGCTCACAACAGAAGAGAAGCACCAGAGAGGCTACATGAATTACAAAACCGCACATAGCGAGAAATTAAAGACCAAAGTGTCCCGACTCTGATCAAGACTGAAAGACATGCAAACAATCTGGCTGTATTTGCTCAGTTTTTGTTCCTGAACATTCAACTTTTTCTTTTTCCATCTTTTTAATCTTCAAAATGGAAATCTATAGTTCTGTGTCTTACATCCCTGTAACCCAGCGACTATCAGATATCAAGCTATTCCTTGGGATATCTGCAATTCCATTGGGGTAAAGCCATATCATCTCCCTGACCCATTCAGTACCATCCCCATCTCTCTAGAACATAGCCCTTACTACAGGAGAGCAGAGTGAAGAGTGGAAACAAACAAACAAAAAAAAATCCACAGCAAGAAAGGGGGTTTTGTGGATGGTTATCTTCTAATGTAACATGGAGTCCAAAGTAAAGTCCGCACTTCCTCATGGCAACTGATGTAGCTTCCGAGAGTCGGATCTGTGCTGAAAGATGTTGACAGCACGGTATATCAAATAACAACTGGGCTAAGTAGCAAGAGATTTCCACAAGACAGTTGCGCTGAGCTACTGTGATTCAGCCCGGCATAATTTCTTCTGTGTGCTATGCAGAGGTTTCTGAGCTATCTTCCTAGAATTGAAAGACAAGAAAATGAGGTTTGTATCCACCTGTGAAAATGACAGGACCAAATGAGGTTGCTATAAAAATTCATGAAGAAAAATGACCTCTTTGTCTGACACTGAAGCATTTCCTATCCCATAAGGAAAGTATGTCGTCTGTCCTCTCAGAAGAAACCACATTGCCAACAGTCCCCTTTGGATTAGACTTTAGAAATAAATGTTGACCAGCAAAATCTAAAGCAGTGATGAAGGCAGTAAAACTTGGGGTGTTTGCATAAACAGGAGAAGGAAGAATTCTGCTTAGAGCTACAGAAACTGCACTACCCCACGACAGACTAAGTAGTGTTTATAGCTTAAATTTAAAAGCCTAACCTCGACAGCCATTGCAGTACATTGAGCTCCATAGAGACAGCGCCGGGGCAAGCGAGAGCCGGACGGGCACTGGGCGACTCTGTGCCTCGCGGACGAAAATCAACTGAACATGGGCAAAGGAGATCCTAAGA
>JAQHUG010000166.1:1952552-1981610 GCA_028555095.1 Dicrostonyx torquatus
CTAATTCTAGATAAAAATAGGAACTATGACTTACTTTAATTATACACACTAGTTTTGTTGTCACTGTTCACTTATTTAAAAGTAGAACTGTATGTATGAATACTATAAACATTCTTTTCATAAGCAAAACCAACCTTTTCAAATTTAGGCTCAGTTTAGACATATATGATTTTTTGAGATTGAAGAAAAAAATGAATAAATTACCAAAAGACACATATTGGATGTCAACACAAACGACCACAAAAGCCAAATAAACAAAGCAAACAAGCAAAAGCAAGCCCTGGCTGTATCAAGCTAAGGCTAGAGAATTCTGAACAACTGAGCTACTTACATAACACAAGTGCAGGGTTCAATGTTATAACCTCTTGGAATATAGTATTTGAAAAAATTAAACAAGGCATTCCTAAGACTCAGAAATTCTGCTTTGATCTATGGCCCAAAAGAAATGAGTGTGTGTGGCTAGAAAGGCTATGTTAGAATGTGTGAAGAAATTTCCTAATAATCCCCAGACTGGAAGCAACCCAAACAACAGAACAGGACAATAAATGACACACCTTAAGAACAGGTACTTGTCAGCAATTAAAAAAAAAAAACAAACAAAAATGACGGCAACAAAAATCTACCACCTCTCCAAATGACCCACATCCATTATAGGTAAGACACAGAGGAATCTCAAAAAGAATTGAATGAAAGACATCAAGATTAGAAAGTGTTAATACGCACTGAGGAAAAGCAGAGTTACCCCAGTTGATGAAAATCAGGAAAGTGCTTCTCTTTAAGAATGGGTGCTACCGGTGGAAACGGGAACAAGGAAACAGCACCAGTGTCTTCAACTGGGTAGGGTTTAAATATGGATAATACACGCAATGTATCAAGAAGTTATACCTTTAAGGTTTATAGATTCTTTATACCTTTATACCCTTTATAGATTCCTAAAATCAAGAAAGTAACAGACTGAAAACAAAAAGCATTCATTTTCCTTACTATAATAAAAACATTAAATAATTTGATATCTAAGCATTTAAAAAGAAATAAAATCTCTATTAAAATATGAGCAATACCTGCTGTGGTCATTTGAATAGGAATGGTCCCAGAGGCCTTCCTATATTTTAGTGCTTGGGAATGGTACCACCTGAAGAGGAATCAGGAGATGTGGTCTTATTGGAGTAGGTGTGGCCTTGGTGAAAGCAGTGTGTCACTGGGGGTGGTGGGCTAAGGATTTCAGAAGTTCAAGTCAGGACCAGTGCGCTTGCTCTCTAGTGCTCTCTCTCGCTCTCTCTCTCTCTCTCTCTCTCTCTCTCTCTCTCTCTCTCAGAAGTTCAAGTCAGGACCAGTGCTCTTGCTCTCTAGTGCTCTCTCTCTCTCTCTCTCCCTCCCTCCCTCCGGCCTGAAGATCAGGATGTGGAATTCAGCTCCTTCTCCAGCAAGAAGTCTACCTGCATGACACCATGTTACCTCACATACTGATAATAGACAAAACCCTTGACACTGTGAGCTAGTCCCAGTTAAATTCTTTCCTTTACAAGAGTTGCTGTAGTCATGGAGCCCCTTCACAGCTACAGAAACTCTGACGAAGTCACTTGATCTTGCTAATGAAGGGATGGGTGTAATGGCTCACTCAAAAGGGTGTTCCCTGTCAAATTGTGTTTTATAGTCAAGAAACACATATACAAAAGTAAGGAAGTGACTATGTGCATACTTATGTCCAAAGCCTAGCATGGCAGTGGTGGCGCACACCTTTCACCCCAGCACCTGGGAGGCAGAGGAAGGGACATCCCTGTGATGTTGAGGCCAGCCTGACCTATAAAGTGAGTTCTAAAACAGCAAGGGCTGTTACACAGAGAAACTCTTGTCAGTCTACACTTAAACTAAATTAAGATGCAATAATGTTTTCCATAGATGTGGAAAGATTAAGCAAAAATCCAAGAGTTTTGTGTGTGTGTGTGTGTGTGTGTGTGTGTGTGTGTGTGTCTGCATATATGTGTAAAACTTGTGATTTGAAGCCCTAGTTTGTAGTATGGTTATACTGAAGATGAGATAACTACTCTGTTGAGAAAACAGATGATTGATAGATGGTTGAGGAAACACCTCAGTCAAGAAGGCCACCTCGTTACAGTTACACTCTCATTAAGCTGTGGAGACACCACCTACGAGCAGACATCCACTGAGTAAACTGCAGTTTGAGAACCTAGTGACTTGAAGAACCTTATGCTTCTCTCTTTCACTAGTTATTGCAGGAACCTCAACTGAGTGTGATTGCTCTCACTTCCCACTATGAGAGAGAAAGCGAGAAAGTTAATTGAGAAATATGATTCTATAATGTCTCCTAAAGTGAGAGGTTAATGACAAGGCCGTAGTAGAGTTTCTGGTGAGTGCTGCTGCTTTGGTTAGTTCACTTCTGTCTGCAGGAAATTCCATGACTCATTGTATAGACAGCAGCATAGAGGCAGGTCTTGAATTAAATTAAAGCTATTCACATTCTTTCACCAATGCCCAGATAAATGTATTTAAAAGTGTCTTGCATAATTCATCTTTGAGTATGATTTCACATTTCCTTTGAACTTTGGCTAATAATCACATTAAAATGTAGCTCACAACAAGCAACTAATAGCCATTTACTTTTTACTTTCCTTTTTGAATTTTTGAGAATTGTCACACGTGCCTGAGACTATCCAGTAAAATTTTCTTATGGGTTACAGCTGCCATTCTGTCCAGTTGGGTTTTATTCTCTGTTGTCTTGTAGAACTACTGTTCACCACCGATTCACTGATTGTTTCTGATGGCTAAGGTCGGTATGTTTAGGTATTTCAGTTATTTTTTAAAAATATCTTTATTTTTATCATACACACACACATATATATACACTATACACACACACACACACACATATATATGTATATATATATACATTAGATTAGAAATCTGGGATTCAATATCTGATTTTGAGGTGACACGATTGGATCCAAAACAGAAGTGTTAAAGCCGTGGGCCCCCAACAGCTACACAGATTATACATGTGTCTTTGCCTACCTCTATGTAAGTATGTGTGTACAGTGCCCTCAGAAGCCAGAAGATGGCATCAGGTTTCTCAACCCTAACCCTGAGTTACAGGCCATTGTAACCTAGTAAGCTGCCAGAAATGCTTGATAGAAACTAAACCTGGGTTCTCTGGAAGAGCCATCTTAACTGAGCCATCTCTATCCCCAACCCTTTTCTTAAACTGCCTGCATGCATGGCAATTGTCTCTCTGATGGCCTTGTCACTAACATATTCCATGACACACACTAAACTTATACTTCCTCTAATCTATAATGGAAGTTAGCAAGGACAGATAATACATTTTGATTATTTTTTTTTGTACTGCCAGTTTCAGAATGTCAGCGGATAAAGATTCTTTATAAATGTTGTGGAATGAGCTATAACTAAATTTGAAGATCCCTGAAAGTTTACATATGGACACTCTGAACATATAAGACATCTTAATCACCAAAAGCTAATCGACCAAATAGGAAAGCTGCATTTTGTTGTAGGGACTGAACGCTGCTGAGCACAAAGAATGTGTTCACCAAAGCAAAAATCCCAAATCCCAAATCACAGCTTCACAGTTCCTTTAAAAACCATGAACAACATAAAACCACTGACTTTCAGGTTTGTTATTAACAAAGTGAGGATGGTAGGCCAGAGAACGTTTGCCAGGACTCAGTCACGTACTTAGGTCGTGGCCTGCAGGTGCATATACCACTGTACACCTGCTGCTCTCCCCTCTAACCCTGGCTACATCCCTGTTCTCTTTGACGCATTGGAAAGCTTGGCTGAAAAAAATATAGATATGTTTTGTTATCATCCCTCTCAAGTGAGAACAATGACATTCAGTCACAAAGCTCAAGGGCTGGCTTGTGGAAACAGGTGAACAGTGTCAGTGGCTTGGCACTGGGACACTGTTCTTGTGGGTGACCTTGTTACTTGCTCTTGTGAGATCTGGGAGCATCATGAACTGGAAGGGACTGTCTTTTCCAGATTTCACATCTCCAGTCAAAACTCAAAGCTGTCTCAGATTAAACAAACAAATGAACAAAAACCTCAGGTTTAATGTGAATAACGGGGTGACTGCATCCAGCTGGAACTTCACACTTAAATGGCTAGAACAAGTATTTGTCTCAGGTGATGGGGGCCCACAGCTTTTAACACTCCTGTTTTGGACACAATAGTGTCACCTCAAAATCAGATGTTGAATCCCTGATTTCAAATCTGACTATATTTAGAATCATGATCTTTAAGGAAGTACCATATATTAAATGAGGTCATAAAAATAGAGCCCTAATCCGTATGACGGGTCTTGACAAGAAGAGGAAGAGAGACGGGCATAGGAGATCTGCAGGAAGGAAACACAAGGACGGACACAAAGGCTATAGTCTAGAAGTCAGGGAGAGAGACTTCCCAAACTTTCCTCCATGGCTACCCTGAACTTAGATCTCCAGTCTCCAGAATTGTAAGGAAAGTAATCCTTGCTGTTTCTACAGTACTGTGAAAGCAGTCCAAAAAGATGAATAACAATCACCTAAAGCAAATACACTTGACCACAGCCAGTACTGGAGGAAATACCCTCCCTTCGAACTACTGGTTTTTGGAGAAGACTTTCCCTCTTTTTTAAAAAAATGAGATTTTATTAATACATAATTGTAAATATTGGGGTACCGAGGCAATACAGTATTTTCAAAATGTCTATTACATTCTAAGACACTAGAACTTTTGCTAGAACACACAGACCCAGTTAATAATACACCTTGTAGTCATTTAAAATTTAAGACTGCTACCCTACTGTGTACTCAGCCTTTTTGTTCAAACTGCCTTTATGAAAACAACACTGATAATAGTCATTCTTACATGCCTTGGATTTCCCATGAAGTCAACTCTTACAACCTAAGCAGAGCTATAATGTTTTATCTATCTATCTATCTATCTATCTATCTATCTATCTATCTATCTATCTATCTATCTATCTATCCATCCATCCATGTATCTATTTATTTTGGTTTCTCAAGTGAGGGTTTCTCTGAAGCTTTGGAGCCTGTCTTGGAACTAGTTCTTATAGACCAGGCTGGCCTCAAACTCACAGAAATCCACCTGCCTCTGTGTTCCAAGTGCTGGAATTAAAGGCATGTGCTACTACCACCCGGCTGCATAGCTACAATCTTAAATTATGTACTCTTTCATGTTCCTGATCCAGAAAATGTATGTGTGTCATTATATGAAATCAGCAAATACAGAAATTCAAAGCAACCTTTTAAAAATGGATATTGGTTGATAAACGATGATGTTTGTTATCTGGGTCAGCTGGGATCACTTGGAGCCAATGACTTAATCCCTGTTAAAGATTTCTGTAAAGTATCCCTCATTCCTTCCCCCATGTGAAGCTTTCTGTACCGTTCAACAAATACAAAACAAAGCCCTTTGTTAGGGACAGTCACATAATACACATAGAACAGAAGACACAGTCAAAGGGACAGAATCACAAGATAGCCTTCAGGCAGGCACTGATCCATGCAACTGACACTGGCAAGCAGAAGACACGGGAAACATGAAGCAGAGAATTCAAATCTATACTCATTTCTTCATTAAATAACTTGAAGAGGAAGTGCTTTTATTTCTTTCCTGCCTGTGACACCAATGCATAATGGGTAATTAGGAATTAATCACTAATGTGTATAATCCATGCAGGGTACAATGTAATTTTTTAAATTCTTATTTGCATAATATTTTGTCTAGATATTTTGGCTGTGCACCACAGTCATCATGCCCAGTGACCACAGAGGCCAGAAGAGACTTGTCAGATCACATGGAGCTGGAGATACAGATGGATGGTAGTGAGTCATCAGGTGAGTGCTGAGAATTAAACTCTGGTCCTCTGCAAGAGTACCAAGTGCTCGTCAACACAAGTCAACACTCCAGTTCCCAGTGTGATAATTTTAATACACACATTTGGCATGCCCAGATATTAGCAGGGCAATCAACATTTTTACCTCCTTAGTTTTGAAGCCTTCAGGCTCCCCTCTTGTAATTATTAGTGGAATATTTGACAAGCTAATATGACCTACCCTTACCTTGCTGGCTTGTAAAACTGACACTAGAACATTAGAATCTATTAATGTTGTGTGTAGTGGGGAGGTCCATCACTTATGCTATTCACACCCGCTAAAATGGAGATGTTGAAATATCCCAGCCTACAAGGAGAGTCTTGGGCTTTACTACTAGTAGCAAGGAGATGCTGAGAAAAATCATTGGCCATCTATACATCTCAATTTCCCATAAGTATGGGCATCTTTTCTACTCATAAGATGGAACTTATCTAAATCTCCTCTAATTGTATGAATATTCTTACAATTACAATTCTTACAAAAAAGAATAATCTAACAATGACAGTGTTATCTCAGATGGGACTGACTCAACTTCTCTTTTGGATTATTTCAAAATAATACTTTTTCTTCTTTTGTATTTTTTTAAAATCTCTTTTGTGCTTATGCCAGGAGATGTCTGTCTTAGTTTCAAGTTCCAGGATTCCCTTACACACAGCACCCTTAGGCCTGGGAGTGGATGAGCATTAGCTTTATCTTGTTCGTGAAAACAATTGCCCAATGCCATCTATTCTCATTCAACAGGTGGTTACTGTAATGTACAGTAAAGAGCAGATAGATACTCAATATGTTTGTCAAATGTGACTCTTTTCTACGCTCCCACCCTAAGATTCTATTAGTCTTTGGCTTTTTGCTCCCACCTGTATGGTTTGGAATTCCTGAGCCTCTAGGGGAGCCTGCTGTTCTGATCTGCAAACAACAGGGGGTTGAGCTCCCTGGACTAAGGAGAAAACCTTCCAGGCAGAAGAAGAAAACTGTTGTCTCTGTCCTGTACTATCTATACTCCATTCCACAGTCGTCTTTTCAGGCAGCAGTCTGTCTTCATCCTTTGACTTTGAAAAAGGAACATCTAAAACTTTTAGTGAGCCAGTTTCTAAACGGAAGCTTCAGGTGGTACACCTTGTGCAAAACCAAGACCGGACCAGCTCTCCAAGACAGTCCTGAGATGTTTGTTCCCATGCCTGAGAGCCTGAACAAGGCTGTTCTGTAGATGGGGACACTTATGTATGATCTGCGCTTAACCAGCCAGAGGAAAAGTTATCCTCTACAAGAAGAAATTGTTATAGAAAGTAGGTGAAGCTTAGAGTAGAATAAAGGACCTCCGTGTGCATAAAGAACCATCCATCGATTAGGTCTAATTTTGACCATTTTTAGCAATGGGATTTTTAAAAAGACGATTTCATCCTTCATTGAAGCTATGTTTCTATTTCCCCAAAGAATCAGATTAACTTTTAAGAAGGCCTTATGAATGACAATTGTATTCCTCTATTTTGAACGCCCCTAGGATGGATGGTCTTTTCTCAATCCACACCTTATATCAGTAAATAGATGTCAGATTACTTTTCAAATTAAATATGAATGCCTTAAGCTAAAATATGCAGAACTAAAGACATAATAATCTTATGCAGTACAAAAACTTCCAAATCAGTTATTTTTTGGCATGGCATTTATCTTTTACTTAGGTTTAGATGTAAGGCCATTTAAAAGATTTATGTAATGCAATTCAAAGAAAAAGCCAAAAAATAATCATTGTCTCAACTGACATTGATAGTGATCTTTTGTGTACAGAAAATATATTTAGCTTCCTATGCCTAGGGAATCTCATAATTACACACACACACACACACACACACACATATATATATATCATTGATTTTTTTTAGTAGCCATCTTATTTGAAAGTCATTTGATTTAGATATTTTAAAAAATTGGTTTTGTTACATAACCTAACCTGAGAATAGAACATTCATCATCTATTTTCATTTAAAGTAAAGCAAGACAGTGCAGGACTGACTGTATAGGATTCAAATCAAGAGTCTCCCTCACTGTGGGAAATCTCGCTAAATCCAAATTCCAAGCTGACAAACTGACAAGCTTTTACCTTGCTTTGTACAAGCTGATGAGAAAGGGGTATAATAATCAGACCAAGGAGATAAACAGCCTACCTCACTCTATCATCTGAGAGAAAAAACAAAGGAAGTGGTAACTACACAAAAGTAGTGAAGATAAAGTTTTGGAAGCATTTAAAGATTAAGTTTAAAAATACAGATTCAAGGATTAAATGTTTAATTAAAAGTTTGTAGTATGGAAAATGACTCCCATTATAAAAAAGACTATAAAGAAAATTATATACAGTTGTTAAAATCCATGTATCATTACCTAAATTACCTAAGCAGTACTTTAGAGGCAAAAGGAAAAAAAATGGAAAAACATGCTAAGTTAATATTTTGGTTGCTTCCTTTTCATCTTTTTTACGATCTTATCTTTTTAAGGGTGAAAAATAGTTATAATGCTGATACGCAGTATCCCCTCAAAAGGCTCATATGTTGAAAGTTTGGTCTCCAGCTTGTGCCTCCAGTCACTGAGAGGTAGTCACCTCATGCTGTGGTTTGAGTGAAAATGGCTACCATAGGCCCATTGGGAGCAGAACTATTAGAAGGTGTAGCCATGTTGGAGAAGGTGTGGTCTTGTTTGAGGAAGTGTGTCACTGGGGGTGGGCTTTGAGGTTGTAAAAGTTCAAGCCACACTAAGTATGATTCTCTTTTCTTGCTGTCTGCTTTTTCTGTAGAACTCTCAATTGCCTCTCTGCCTGCCTGCTGCCACGCTTCCTGACATGATGACAGGGGACTAAACCTCTGAATTATAAGTGCCAATTAAATACGTTCCTTTATAATAGATGTGGGATCATAGCATCTTTTCACAGCAATAGAAATCCGAAGATACATCATGAGGGTTCTGAGCCACTCAGTAGACAACTCCTTGATAAATTTATAGTATGATGGCGTTTTTGAAGGTCATAGAAAGTAGGAGGTAGGGCCTGCTTGGAGGAAGGGGGCATGCCCTGGAAAGGTATAAGTTGTTGCTGTCCTTTCTACCTCTGGCTGCATTTTCTCTATGAAGAGAACAGCTTCCTTTTCCCTAGATCAGCTACAGTCTGGAAACAGTAGAGTCGGCTAACTCACACCCAAACTGTGAGCCAAATTAAATCATTCTTCCTTCCATAAAATGTGATTTTGTGTATATGTATGCTTGTACACTCATGTGTAGTGCCAAGGAAGGCCAGATTCCCTGGAGTTGGGGTTACAGGTGCTTCTGAGATGTATGGCAAGGGTACTGGGAATGGAACTCTAATCCATTGTAAGAACAAGTTTCAAGTTTTCTTCCTTTTAAATTGCTTTTCTCAGGTCTTTGTCACCACAGTGAAATGTCTGAAGATACAGACATGCAACTTCTAGGTCACTGTTAAAGACATCTCTAGCTTGGCACACTGAATCTTCCTGTTGAGGTAACAGTGTTATAGACATCCCACCTTGGACTACAGGTTGCTACTACTCCCTTTTTTTTAAAAGTTTCACCATTGCATTTAGGTTTGTAGTCCTTCTTTTTTCCTTCTCCGATAAGAGTTTTAAGTTTTTCTTTGTCCAGGCTTCAAATAGCACCAGAAGACTAAGAAGTTTCAGAGCACAGGCTGAGTCAGAGCGCTGCAAATCTATTGCCCCCTCCAACTAGTGACTCCAGGTCACAGCCACCTAACCAGCATTATTCCAAGGATGTCTGCAATGGGCCTCCCGTGTGTAACTTGGTCAGCAGCACTTTTGATTTCTTGCCTTTACCCTTTCTAGTCTTATAACAATAAATGATATCACTAATTGACTCACTTGATTACATTGAAAATCCACAAATTATCTATAATCTCCTCATTTAACCATCTCACACAACTCAATCATTAGCAAAGTTGTGCCATCTCAATATATGCTGTATATAGTCCTTGTCCTCTTTTTGCTCTTTTCTTTAAAACAGGACATCACTATGCTGCCTAGGTTAGTTATGAACTAATGAATTCAAATTGTCCCCCTGTCTCAGTGTCTTGAGTAGGTAGGATTATAGATGTCTGCCAACACACTGAACCTTGAAGATGTCTCTCATCTTATTCACTCTTGTGGCATCTAGATAACGCAAGACTCCGAAAACATCTTTACAAGGCTCCCAAGTGTGAGCTCTGTGCCTGAACTTTATGGCACTCAGAATATCAAATGCATCAAATAACATTTTACATAATAACCATCTCCTATGTCCTACTAAGTGTGCAATAAAAGTGACGGTACAGAGTATGGCAGAACCATCTTTGCAGGATCTAGAACCATCTACATCCTCAATCTCTTTTCTTCTCCACTCTCACTCCATTCATCCCACATTTTCTGGCCTTTCTTTGGCTCCTCAATGAGATGCTCTTTGGGTCTTTTTTGGCCTTTCTGCTTGAGAAGCTTTCTCAGTTCTGTCTCTAAAATGGTCCTCCTTCTACTACTCAGATGGAAACAGATGAATTTATTTCAGATTCTTCATAAAGCACAACCGGTACTGATACGTACAGACCTCTCTCTTTCAGATCTAACATTCCTTCAACAGTCAGAGGACAGGCTGAGTTACAGCACTGAAAATGATTGATGACTCTGTGTAGTCACATCTCACCTCAGGCAAGCCCCATCATCCTCCAGTAGCTAAGCCCAAGATTACCCAGCTCAAGGACAAGTTAATGAGAACTGGCAGAACATAAAGGGAATCAAGAAATTACAATGGGGAATGCACTCAAATAGAATTAGGTAAAAATATATAGTAGTAAAGTTTTGCCAGCTAAATACATCAAGACATATTTACATTTCTATGCTAACTGAAGGAACAAGCAGGAAAGAAAATATAGGCATTGGGTTTGTTTGAATCTATATTTAAATTTATGCTTTGGTTCTGAAGATATCACAAATCTAAAGTATTACACATTGATACATAGGTTTGTCCTTGAGCAGGGTAAATTTACAAATTTTAGCTGGCCAATGAGACAACTTGCCACAGAAATGTTGTCTTCTGACAGCATATGTGTGCAAGTGCATTACAGTTCACAGTCCCCAAATTTCCCTGTGGTTCTCACAATGCAGGATGCTACATCTCCCACCTTATGGGGACTGGTGTTCCAAGACTTTATATAATCCCACAAAAGAAACATTTATAAAGGTAATCCCAGATGGTGCTATTGCAAATCCTGGCATGTTAAGGAGTAAATTGTAGTACCTCTAAACTAGAATGTACTGCTGGCTCTGTCACCAACTATCAAGTATGGTACTGAGAGAGTCACCTTAATGCCTTAATGTGCCTTAATGTCATCACGTACAAAAACGGATAAAATGGCAGCTCCATTAGCTCCACCCCAGAACTGTATGAAGGAGCAGTGTGAGGTTCCAAGTGAGGCATCCTTCCCCTTGATGTCCTGTGACTCTAATAGTTAAATGTTTGTCTGCTGACATCTGAAGTTTGTCCCCATTTCCTTCAGGCCCCTACTCACATGCTCACTTATTAGATGTCTTTGCTAACTGTCCAAGATATAACCGACACCCCATCCCCAATCCTTCACTTACCCTGCTATACAGTTACATGTATCTTTATTGTCTGGTGTATTGTTTTCATCTGCTTATTTACAAATATGCTATAAGCTTCACCAAAGCAAGGCTATCTACTTTTGTTAGTATCTCCAATGCCTAGGGTCTATGGTGGCACAGAGCAGACCCTTTGAATACTGACCTAACAAATGGATCAAAGCATTGGATGAACTACTTGTAGAAGGACTTGTGATATTATTTGAATATAATCTTCTAATCCTGCCCTAGTCTGTCTTCCAAGTGACAAGTTATGCATAACATTTCTCACATTAAAATATGTATCTTCAATAAATGTTGTAGTTCATAAATTTATATCAGCTAGAAGATCACAGGATTAGAAAACACATATATATGATAATTAGTTACCAGAGCATAAGCACAGATGACAACTTAAATCTTATCAAAATCATCAAACATTCTGCTCCTGTTTCAACTCTTAGCATCAGACACTAATCCACCACACAGAGCCCTGAAGGCTGTGAAAAGGTTGGAGAGTATAGGCAACATTTCTCATGACAAGGGGATCTCAAAACAGGGATTCTTGAACTAGAGGTCACATATGGAGGAGAAAGAAGAAAAGAGATGGGATGGTGGGAGCAAGCATTTAGCTGTATCTGAAACAGAGAGAGGGAGGGGGGATTTGAATATTGCCAGACCTTAACTTTACATGTGCTTCTCTGTATGGCTAAACTGTTTCACAGTTAAAAAAAAAAAAAAAAAAAAGAACCATAGCAGCGGGTTATTTTCATCACAGATGACAAAAGTTGCTGAATATCTGCTTCTTGAAGGTGCAAGACACCTTGACAAAGATCCAGCACTACCAAAGACGAGGAGAGAAATGGGACATCTCTTGTGAGTAAGCTGAGCAACTGTCAAGCGTGGCCAGGAAACCAGCTTTGGAAACAGACTGCTCTGGGCCACACTAGGGTGAGCCATCCAGGCAGAATTGGTTGCTGTTTTATGACTTTGCTCAGTGCCAAGTGCGTGCTGTGTGTTCCGAATGGCATCTGCAGGGAAGTCACAAGGTACGTCATGGGAAAGTGCTACCGGAACCTTCAGCTTGTAATTATTCCATTTGAAATTAAGTTTTGGTCATGAGTGTTCAGAAATCTCTTACTGTCTCAACTATATAACCCTGTGGTGTATTGACCTACAGTTTAATAACTTGTGGTTTAAAGACTTATTTTAAAAAGTAAGAACACATGGATCATCCCCATTTACCACTGAATAGAAGAGATTAATGCTATTCAAAGTATGATTATCATACCATGCTGTTGGGTAGTGTTCTGTAACAGAAACACCAAGAGTGGACTGATACAGAGCAGCAACAAAGAAATGGGAGAGCTCCTTCATCTACCAGAACTTAAGAACATGGGCTGATCTTCACTCACGTCATAGTTCCAGCATTTTCTTACGCTAGTTTTATTAAGGGACTGGTCTTGACCAATCAAAAGCTGAACAACAGGCCTAGCATTACAGGAAGTTTCAGGAGTACCATTAGAAAATGAATTGGGACTTGAGTTCTGTTACTGACTTTATATAATTTCTTATTTGCAGTTTTGTTTTTTATGTTCCAGCAAAAGAATGTTTTCAACTTCTTCTGGGAAGAAAACCTTTCTAAAAATATTTGTATTTTAAGTCACAGAAATTAGAATAAAGCATGAGGTTCTGGTACGTTTACATCTTCTTTCTACTCTACTCCTAACAATGAGCACAAAATCTACTGTGCTAGTTCCAACAGAAATGGTGCAGGACAATCCTGTCAACTATGTTTTAAATAAATGCTGATTGGCCAGTAGCCAGGCAGGAAGTTTAGGTGGGAATACCAGACAGGAAGTAGAGGCAGAGCAATGAGAACAGAAGTATTCTGGGAAGAAGGAAGCTTTTTCTGCAGTCCTGTCCTGCACCGATCACGAAAGAAGCAAGATGTGACCTACCCACAAAAAAGGTTACTGAGCCATGTGGCTAACATAGATAAGAATAATGGGTTAATATACATTATTTGAGCTACTAAGAAGCCTGAGCTAATGGGCCAATTAGTTTATAACTTATGGAGACTTCTATGTGATTATTTTGGGGCTAAATTAGCTGGGCAGCCAGGGCAACAAGCAGACCCTCATGTTACACAGAAGTCTAAAATAAGATACCTTTATGAAGTGAAGGTATAAATAATAAATTAATAAATGCATTATTGATCAATCAATCCCCCATTCCTTTCCTAGGTTGAAGTTTACAGACCACAATAGATGACATATAAATCAACCAACTGATCAAACAAATAAATAAAACTCAAACAATCCTAAGAACCAAAAGAAATGTGGTCTTACATTGAGAACTTCAGTAGCATTTCAGCAGTGGTTTATAGGCAGGATTCAACAGACAGTTGTGTTCATCCCCCATTAGAAACGATGTTCACGTTGAATGGTGGTGGTGCACCCCTTTAATCCCAGCACTCCAGAGGCAGAGGCAGGCAATCTCTGTGAGTTTGAAGCCACCCTGGTCTACAAGAGCTACTTCCAGGACAGGCTCCAAAGCTACAGAGAAACCCTGTCTCAAAAAAAGAAGGAGGAGGAGGAGGAGGGAAGGAGGAAGACGAGGAAGAGAAGGAGGAGGAGAAAGGGGGGGGGGAAGAAGGAGGAGAAAGAAGAAGAAAGAAATGGTGTTCAAATATCATCCACTTTGATTTTTAAGTGATTACTAAAAGAATTGCCATAGTTTTCATCAGAAGAATTCTGACAGTTAAGAGTAAGTAGTTTTCACTGTATAACAAGCCAAATTTGCTACAAAGAAATATGACACACAAAATTGACAGACTGCTATGGAAGCTCGTAACACTGAGCAGGTAAAGGGAGTCCAACTCTTACCCCATTTCATTCTTTTTTTTTTTTTTTGCTGTCATGCGATAGTAATTTTTTGTTCTTTTCTTTTTTTATTATTACAAGAAAAATTTACATTTACTCCCCTTGTTCCTGGCCCTCCCGCTCCCCCCCTACCCCACCGCCCTCCCCCTGCTTCCTTAAGATGGGGCAGGAAACCCTGCCCTATGGGAAGCCCAAGGCCCTCCCCCCTCCATCTCGGTCTAAGAAGATGTGCATCCATATAGAATAAGTTCCCAAAAAGCCAATACATGCAGAAGAGATAGGTCCCAGTGCCATTATCATTGGCTTCTCAGTCAGTCCCCATTGGCAGTCCCATTTCATTCTTTAACCAGATAGGGAAATCTAGATACTCTGTTCGTCTAAGCACAGATAATGCAACATCTTTTTGAGTGAGGTGCAGCATGAAGAACACAAAGACCAGAGGAGAAATTCTATCCAATCAAAAATGAAACACAGCCATTCCAACTGTGTAGTTCACAGTAAAATGTCTACAGATTTTTCTAAGGAGAGATTTAAATCTCTCTAACCAATCTAACGTTTCCTGATTGTGGCTACTAGCATATAACATCTGAATAGATTTATTTGTTCTATTCAGGTGCAAGGGAAGCATTTTGTTATATTTTTGGAAGTGTTTTGTTGGTTGGTTTGCTTTTAAAATGTTATAGATAAACTCAGTAGTCTTGTTTAGTATGACATCAAAGATCCAAACACAATCAAAGAATAGTTACTTCTTAAAGTATGTGGCAGTAAGGAGGTCAAAGGCATCAGTACTGCATGGGATCTTGCTTTAAATTCAGAACCTCAGGTTCCACCTATATAAGGAATCAGGATCTTCCCTTTAACTCTTCACTGATAGGCATGCATATTCAAGTTTAAAATAATGGTTTGCTAACTTAGAGCGACAGACTTTTTCAGAGTGAAGACCTAAGGAATTACAGGTGCTTAACTGTCTGGAAAATATGACTTTTCAAGACCATACTTTCTAGGGGCATCATGTCACGGAAAAATTTGGGTGAACATATTCTAAAACACAGAATAAAGAAATCAAGAGTAAGAAGAAAACACAATGGTGCACCTGATACTGTAGGAGGTAGCCAGGCACCTGGAAAACAGCCCCACTTCTCGGTGGCGGGACAGAGCCGCCCTCCTCTTACAACAATTTGGCTGCTCAAAGTGGTTGGCTGACTCCACGTAAAACCTGAGGGGGCTTAAAAAGGAAATCTAGACACAGATATAAAGTTTAGCACAGCTGGTGGCTTGCCATAGCTCCTTTAAGAGAGATTTCCTGACTCAGCAAAAGCTGCGGTGGTTTTGGAACGGGGCTTCCTGGACTCTGCCACTGGTACAAGTTCTGGCTATAAAGCATTTCAATGTCTTTTCTGGGAATGGATGTTTGTGTGCCCGCTAGGTAGCTGAGAACATGCCGTGCCAGGGCAGACAGCGGGATCAGGCTTAATCAGGCGGGAGAGCATGGTGGATTTCTGCAGCCATACACGGAAGTGTTTCTAGGCTCTGCATAGCAGATTCAGCTGTAACTCAGATAAAAGGCTCATTCTGCAGGTTGGAGTGCTGAGCTTGGCTCCTGCCTGAAAGGAGGGCATTGCACACTGTGACTCAGAGGCACAAGCAGCCCCGCCATGCAGGCAGTGCAATATGCACATCTTGGAGGCACAAGCGGCTCTGCCATGTTGGACTGGGCGGAGAAAGAAGGCAGTACTTGTATTTGATCTGTGACTGTTGCAGCTTAGAGTCTTAAGAGCTTAGCATTTTAAAAGCACAAAGCAAAAGTACTCCTTGATAATGAAGAATTACAGATTCACAATAGGCAGATTCAGACATAAATAGGTCACAGTGTTGTATGGATGTATGGAGGCTTGAAAGAGAGAAAAAAATAAAGAGAGAGTAATAAAATAAACAATGCCTTTAAAAAATGTAAAGTCTTTAAAGAGACAGAGTACAGATAGTTATAGAAGCCACATAAAGATGGAAAATTCATGGAATGTCTGGATTATGTATTTTATTGTGTTTTCTTTAAATTTCTTGACTATGAAGGAGCTAAATTCAGAAAGACATATCATTATATGGACTGCCAAGCTAAACCACCATATATGTTTTGAAGGTATTATGACTTCCAAATATGGGTCTAAGGATATGCTGCTTTCAGAGAGCGGTTCTTCTTTTGTTTTCACAGAGGATAAGAACCCGTGGATTTCTTCTATACCAATCTGGTATGATAGACCATGCCCTCCTGAAACGTTGCCTAGAACAACTTCAGAAAATTACTTCACTCAACTGCTGACTGAGATGTACCTGCCACACAGGTTATACCATGAAAGACCTAATTAGCACCACCCCCATACAGCAGGAAGTTTAGAGATAACTTTGTCCATATTTACAAATATTGTTTATAAATGCTTTTTTTTAGATTTAAAGGGGGAGAGGATATAGATATAATTAATTTACATTGGTGAATCTTAGTTTGTTGATAAGTTCAATTTTTGTTATATGTATATGTATATCTGATCTTGATTAAGATATTCTGATTGTGTGGTTCGTTTAAAAATGTAATGTATAATCAGGAAATACAGATTGTTAATGGATAATCATCAATAATAGTCAAGTTTGTAGTTATGTTAGATTTTCTAGATGTGCATAGATATATTTTAGTTAGATAGGCATTCTTCATTATCTTTCAAAGACGACAGAACATGGCATTTAATTTTTTTAAGAACTTAGGGCTTTTCATGACAATGAGACACGTCTGCTCCTGACAGCACCAAGCAACTTCCTGAAGAAGATGGACATCGAAGACGCTCCTTATGGAGTTTGCTAGCCATTTGGGCAAGAAACTGCTCTTGCCTGGACTGCTTAAATGGACACAAAGAACCCGCAGAAAGAGGATTGCTGAACTTGCCTAAAAGGTGAGATGATCCTTCAGGGTTCCTGATCCATAAAAGAGTCTGCGAGACATTCTGCAGGATGCAAAAGAAAGTGACTGAACTGTCTTTGAATTTTCCTGCTTCATAGAAATGTCTGCTGAACGCTATGGGCCTGTAGGCTGAAGATGGATGCCCCAACGGTACAGAGGAACTTTGGGTGACTGTACAGGCAGCGAGATGTCTCTGTTATTTCTAGAGTTTTGGAAGTTGTTTATTTCTTGTTTACTTAGGTAATATCATATCCTGGAGTCTTTGATGGAGTTGAAGAATGGATAGTTATAGTCTTCCTTAGTTAAGATAAAAGATAAAATAGATATAAAAATGGTAACTGTAATTCTTGCTTGATAACTGTTTTGTTATATGTAATTTTACTATATTAAAATGAAAGCCTTTCTTTTTTGTTTAAACAGAAACAGGGGAAATGTAGGAGGATCCTTTATTTCTGTTGCTTTCATTGGTTAAATAAAGACTCTGCCTGGCTTGGAAGATAGGTCAGCCCTTAAGTGGGCGGAGTAGACAAAATGGAAGTTCTGGGAAGAAAGGAACTGGGAGAGTCGCCATGATGCTCCCGCCGCAGATGGATGCAGGTTAGACTTTTCTGGTAAGTCACCACCTTGTGGTGACACATGGATTATTAGGAATGGGTTAGTTTATGATGTGAGGGCTAGCCAAGAAGAGGCTGGTGATGATGGGCCAGGCAGAGTTTAAATGAACATAATTGTCATGTGGTTATTTTGGGCATAAGCAAGCAACCAGCGGCTGGGGTTGGGAGCTGGGTGTTGGGAATACAACCCGCACATCTCCCCCACATACAACATGATACACTCCAACATTTGAAGAGAGTCAAAGAGTCGTGCAACTCCATACTACAGAGACAAAATTATTAATACTAAAATCCATTTTCAATTATGACTTTCTTTTGTTTGATATGTTCTCACTATGCAACCTTGGAACTTGCTATGTAGACCAGGCTGTCCTTGAACTCACAGAGATATACTTGCCTATGCCTTTCCAGTCCTGGGATTAAAGTTGTGCACCACCATGCTCAGCAATTTTTCTCAATCACATCAATTTATATAAAGATTTTGTAGATAAGTCTTGTAAAAGACAAAAACAAAAACTAGATGAAAGGATGGGAAAGGCAGAAAGGCAAGGGTGAATTTAGTCCCTAGACTTTGCATACAATTTGACAAGGTACTGGCAGCTTACATGGGACAGCATCAGCCTCATACATTCTTCAGTGGAAAGGGTATGAGAAGAAGCTACAGCTAAAATGGCAGATAGCAAACACAGAGTATAATACAGTCTCTCTGAGGCAGCAGGAACACTATCCGTACTCAAAGAGCATCTCCTGGAACTCTACGTGTTCATTTAGAAATTAAATGCATCCCATTGCTGCGAGAACTCACTTTCACACATAAATATATGAGGCACCTATCTCACACTGCATCAAAACTCAGTATGTGTTTCAGGATTAAACACAGAGATAAAAGTTTAAGAATCTTAAAGAAAAGACGCAGACATGACCTTTTGTGAGTCCTGAATCTAAACTAGTTTTAAAAGGAAGAATGGAGAGAATTTCATAAAATTAGGAACACTGACCTTAATCTACAGAATGTGATGAAATATTTTTTAGATTTATTTTATTTGAATGTATAAGTGTTGTGCTATCAAGCATGTCTCAGCACTGTATGTGTACCTGATGTCCATAAAGACTAGAAGAAGGTGTCGGATGCCCTAGAACTGGAGTTGCAGATAGATGTCAATCACCATGTTGGTGCTGGAAAGTAAACCTGGGTTCTCTGCAAGAGCAACAAGTACTCTTTACTGCTGCTGAGCCATCTCTCCAGCCCCAAAGAAAATACTCCTTAACCACATATTGATGATGAAAGCTGTATCCAAAATACATAAAGAGCATTCTAGCAATAAAAAGATACACCAACTTTTTCAAGGATGTACAACCTACACCAAGACCCAGCAAAACTACTTTGGGGAATATACCCAAAGGATGCTCAATCATACCACAAGTACATGTACTCAACTATGATCATAGCAGCATCATTAGCCAGAACCTGGAAACAACCTAAATGCCCCTCGACTGAAGAATGGATATAGAAGATGTGGTACATTTATACAATGGAGTACTTCACAACAGAAAAAATAAGGACATGTTGAAATTTGCAGGCAAATGGATGGATCTAGAAAACATCATATTGAGTGAGGTAACCCAGATCCAGAAAGACAAATATCATATGTACTCATTCTTAAGTGGCTTTTAGACATAAAGCCTACAAATCATAATCCCAGAGAACCTAGACAACAAAGAGGACCCTAAGAGAGACTTACATGAAGCTAATGTACATGGAAAGTAGAAAAAACAAGATCTCCTGAGTAAATTGGGAGCACGGGGACCATGGAAGAGGGTAGAAGGGGAGGGGACAGAAAAAGAAGGGAGCAGAGAAAATATATATAGCACAATAAAATCAATTTTAAAAAAAGAGCTGAGAAAAATGTAGAGCTCATTAAAAATCAATAAAAATAAAATAGCAAGCAAAGAAAAAGAAAAAAAAAAAGATCTGTTTCACCCTCTCCCTATGTCTTCAAAGGCTTTAAAAAAATCCTTGAATGTACTGCACACCTGTAGCTCTGCCTTATCCATTAATTTTGAGGGTTGGTGAAATGGAAAATTTTCTTATTGAAAAGTGAATTTGATATGTGCATATTTGCTAACAGAGGAAGAGATGAGAAAGATTAAGTAAACACATATATAATATACTTGCATAGGCGCTGTCTTAGTTTGAGTTTTATCTCTGTGATAAAGCACCATGGCCAAAAGCAACTTCTGGAGGAATGAGTTTATTTTACCATATAATTACAGTCAGGAAGTCAGGTCAGGAACTTAAGCAGGAACCTGGTGGCAGAAGCTAAAGCAAAGACTGTGGAGGGACACTGCTCACTAAATTTTCCCTCATAGTTTTCTTAGCCTGCTTTCTTATACAAGCCAGGTCCACAAACAAGGAGGAGACACTACCTACATTGTAGCTGAGTCCACCCATGTCAATCACTGATCAAAAAAATGCCCTAGAGATTTGCCTATGGACAATCTGATGGAGGCAGATTTTTAATGAGGACCCTCTTCCCAGATAACACAAACTTGAGCTGAGAAGCACTAACCAGGACAGTGACTGTAAGATTGAATTCTCAGAAAACATCAGCTGCTAAGATTAAATTATAGCAACGTGCCTGTGGTGGAGAACAAGCTACAGAGCTGACAGGATGTAGAAGGGCAGGCTGGGAGACTAAAGCTCCATCCACACTCTCCTAGAGCGTGAAATAGAACAAGAGGAAGAAAACCTTGGGGGAAAGTGTGGCTTTCCAGGCTTTTTTCACATCTAGTCATTAGGACTCTCATGAGCAAGTTTTTATCTTTTCACTGGAAATGGATAGAACATTAAACATCTAGATGTCAAAATTTACCACAAACTAAACTTTCACTTCTCATTTTCTTACACTTAAACTCTCCCAGATGCCATGCAGCTTGCTACCTCTTTCTTTATTTCAAAACTGACCCTGAATCTCAGCAGCGGGCCTGGTGCTGCCCGTGTACTGGTAGAAGGTACCTATACGCCACATCATAACGCATACTACAGGATGCATCTGTGCAGCCGTTTGCTCTGACTCTGCCACTCAGATCTCAGCTTCCAGTGGCTTTTTTTCTGACAATCTGAAAATATTTCATCATGAAAACCTTCAACTCTTGTCAGTGTTTCAGCAATACTATCTAATATTTTCACTTCCATCTCAAAAAGTTGAAGGCATTCCTTTGGAGGCAATATTATTTTTCCCCGTTGATGATGTTTTAAACTGTCTTTTACCTAGTTTGATAAAAGCACAGCCCAAGGCTCCTGAGTGAATACATGCTGTGGGCCAGTTTTCCTTATTAAAACACACTACAGTTGACATGAATTGAAAAGGTTTTATTACTCAGCAAGTTCTGTGCCCAGCAGAGTTGGTGCTCACACAGAACTTAGGAAGTTTGGTCTCAGCCATGTTGGTCTCACTTCCTCTCCAGTGCCACATCCTTTATGTCCCTAAACAGTCTCTTGCCTTTCATGTTGGTTTTCCCGATGCCTATCACTCCCATAATATAAGAAACTTCTGTTGACAAGTGGAGGCCATCTTTTCATGAGGCCTCCTATATCACTAGCTTTTTGGAAACAGAAAAAGGGGTTCAGTTACTGGGAATTCTCTACATACTATGACCATCCAACATGATGCCAACATGAAACTTTGAGGTCTGGTGCATGGCATGTACTGTTGGCAGTGTGAAAGACACAGATATCAAAGGCAAGGACTAGCTATTTAGTAAATGGGGTGTGGCAACCAGATATGTCAAACTGAATTTCAAAGAGCCTCAACTTTTTTAAAAAAAATAACTTTTTGAGAAGTTCATACATGCGTGTGATGTATTTTAATCATATATACCTCCATATTTCTGTTTCTCACTCCTCCCAGATCTACCACCACGCCCTCCCAACTCTATTTCCTTTGCTTTTTCATGCCATGCAGTCCCAACTTATGCTGCCCAGTGACTTCAGGGTGTGGGGCCAACCACCGCAGTGTAGCTGGCTTACCAGAGCCTTTATCCGTAAACAAAACTGATTTTTCTTTTCCCAGAAGCCATACATGGTGGCTCAGCCAGGGGTGGGTCTGACTCTTGCCTTTCATACTAGAATATTACCTGGCTGAATCTCATGCAGGCAACCACAGCTGCTGGGAGTTCATGATGCACTGATCTTGTTTAGTCCAGCACACACAGTTTTGGTTCAGTCCTCCACATCTCAGGCTCTCACAGTCTTCTCACACCCCATTATGAGAAAGTCTCTGAGCCTTGGGGAAGGGAAGGGAATACAGATGTCTCACAGGCCCAGATGTGGCTGAGCACTCCACAAATGTTTTTTCTCTGCACTGTGACCAGCTGTGAGTCCCCGAGTTAAGAACTGATCACTATAAGAAGACACTTCTCCAATGAGGACTGAAAGATGCACAAACCCATGAGTGCATAGATAGGATTGTAGACTCTCTTCCATTTTAGTAATTGCAATTTCATAAGAATGACACACAATCTTTTTAAACTTCATTTTTCTCATCTGTAAAATGTCTACCTCGAGGGATGGGTTAAGGGCTCAAAGAAATTTCTGTGATGTTTTTAATTCATACAATGTCATACATAATATCTCCATGAAGATAGAAATAAATTCTGTTTTTTATGGAATCAAGAAAAGCCTGGAGTGAGCTATCTTTAAAATGCACAGCCAAAGGCATATCTTCTTCTTGCAATGGCCAGGCTAGCATTGCTATGAGCGTAATCTCATTTCCCCTTACTAAATCTTGAAAGCTGTATTTCTGCTTACTTCAAAACTCTTCTGTCTCTGCAATTTACAGAGCCATATAAGTACACAGAGATACTGTGTTGCACATTCCAACAGAATCTCTGATGCTGGATAAGTGAATCCTTCCATTTGTTGACCTTGACATGTCCTTTATGTTATATCTGCCTGAGAAATACTTCATTCTTATTCCAGCTTAAGAACTACATAATGGAGGGGAACCTCTACAGTGTCATAGTATGCTACCACTAACCCCAATATATGCTTAAGACACTGTGATAGAGGTTCTGGGTCATTAAAAGACTTAAGTGAATGTTTTGGATTCCCACTGCCTCAGATTCAAAGTTCTAATCTTTAATGGTGTTGTTACATTGTTAAGTATTCTTGTCTTTTGCCCATATTTTAAATTTTATAGCAAAATGCACTGACAAAGTGATAGAGAGAAAAATAGCAAACATGCAAATATCTACCACCCAATACAAGAAAAACAGAAAGAATCATTGGTGCTTTCATATAAAATCTGTGACACCTTACTAATAGTGATATTTTATTTGTGTTTGAATAAATAAAGCTTGCCTGGAGATCATACTGCAGAGTTAAGCGCCTAGAGGTCAGGGAGTGGTGGCTTACACCGTTAGTCCCAGGACTCAAGGCCACTCTGGGCTACCTGAGATTGAATCTGTCAAAAAAGAGAAATACGACTCACACAAAGGTGTTCCCAGCACTCGAGAGTCACCTGCCTTTAATCCCAGCACTAGAAAGGTGGAGATAGGAATAATGGGCTGGGCAGAGAGAGATGTATAAGGCAGGAGGCAAGAGCTCACTGCAGTCTAAGGTGTGGTGGAGAGCAATGCAGTCATGTTGATGGCAGATCGCCCCTTTGCTTCTCTTAGTCTTGGTAGAGGTAGGAACGCTCTAATAGCTTGCTGCTTTGCTTTTTTGATCTTCAACTTGTACCCCAATATCTGTCTCTGGGTTTTTATTATTTGTGCTACATGACACTGTCCCTGTTCTCAGCAAGACTGGCCAAACATATGGATGAGATGTTAATGATCCACACACATTGTCATTATTATGTACGTATAATCATAGCTATATATTCATAATATATATATATACAAATTTAAGATATTTAACAATTTATGTTGATAAACTTTCTACAGGTGGGTAGCATAGGAAAGAATCCTTCCTATATACATCATTAAAGTACCACCATCTTACCATTAATTTTCTCTTTTTAAGTAACTAAGTTCATTGTTTCAATATTGCAAGCTATGCCGTCCAAACACTCTTTCTTCTTAATGGGAAGTCAGGCTCTCCAGAGTGAAGTCAGTAGTAGCTGAGCCATATAGGAACATCTTACACCTTCAGATGCTGTTTGCTTTCCCGAACACATACAGACTCGCTGAAGAGGAAGGTCCTGGTATTGAGGATCAGGTCATTTCTTATCATTCCTTCTGAAATCAAGTAAGAGTATTCTACTTACAGTATAGAATATGAGAAAGGTCATTAACAGAAATACCAGTTCACTTCCCACTCACAATTGTTAATGTTGCCTCTGCTCTACCCCTTCACCGTGCTTATCCACCAAGCTTCAAGAGCTTTCTCCAAGCTGATGGAGTTGTGTTCTCACTTTAAATGGGCCTCGGATGTGTTCATGAGTCACTGGCTTTTTCTACCCCAGCAATGGAATCACTACTCACATAAACTAAAAAATCACTAAAAGTACCTGAGTACTCTCAGAAATAGAATTTTTTAAATCTAAGGCATCAGTAAGAAAAGAAAATAAAAAGTAAATCTAAGGATAGCCAATAGTCATGACCTACTTATAGTTCTTACACATGCAGATTGATGCCAGGCATGGTGGCACACACATATCTCTAAAGGAAGCACTTGTGAGGCTGAGGTAGGAGGATCAAGAACTCAAAGGCCACCTGGGCTACATAGTAAGTTCAAGGTCAATTGCACTATAATTGCACTATCTCAAAACAATACCAAAACAAAGTAACAACTATTCTTGTTTGGTGATTCTACACTCTATGCTCTTAAAAGCCACTGTGCCTGTCTAATTGTACAGAGAACTCCAAGAGAGAAGCATACATTTATCATCTATCACAGTCTATGCTCATTGCTGTGCTGGTTCTAGGGAACAGGCAGATGACTAACCGACAGTCTGCAATGTGGAGGACCTACATGGCTGAATCTAGCATGCCAGAATGTGACAAGTAACAGGGCACCTTACCCTATGAACTCTTTCCCGGGTAGGTAAGTCTGAGGGAGGTTGGTGGAACATAAGGACATAATAGCTGTTGAAGTTATCCTCTATTTTATTTTCTAAATACTTAGAGCTAAAATATAAAAAATATAAGTTGGCACTGTTTTAAGGATAATACATTCCATTTAGTGAGCAACAAAGTCACATCTAATATTTAAAGGTTAATATAGAGATATTGTGGTGGTTTGAATAAGAATGTCCTCCAAAGTTTCCCATATAGTTGAATGCTTAGACACCAGGGAGTGGAACTCTTTGATAGGGTTAGAAGGATTAGAAAGTATGGCCTTGCTGGAGGAAGTGTGTCACTGACCCAGGCTGTGAGGTTCCAGGCCCTGGTCTTCTCTCCCTTTGCCTATAGATCAGAATGTAGCTTGCAGCTATTGTTCCAGCACCTGCCTGCATGCCACCATGTTCACTGCTTTGATGACAATGGTTTAAACCTCTGAATCTGTGTGCAAGCCCCAGTTAAATGCTTTCTCTCCTAAGAGTTGCCTTAGTTATGGTGTCTCTTCACAGCAATAGAATACTGACTACAACCCATGTGGAAATTTGTACAGGTGAATTCATGCTGAACTGCACTAAATTGTAAAGACTTTTGAATACATTTTTATTTACTTATTCAAAAACTGCGACTCAGTGTCCCAAGAGTTCTATTGCATACTATGAGATACATCAGCCTGAGCAGAGCCTTGGCTCAGCTTCCAGTTTTGCACAAAGCATACAGTAAATGGTTCAACACAGAGGTACTAGGGTGCCGGGGTCAGAACCTTTCCCCCCATTCCTAGCGAAACTGAAAGAGCCTGATATCACCTAAAGCATAACCCATGAGAGGTGCAATACAACAACATTGGTCAGAAAACAGTGTGAGATCATAATGCAGACTGGGAGTAGTAGGGGGTGGGGGTGGGCGGTCTTCATCTTGTTCCGTCCAGCAGTTACTCTTCCTGTACTCTTCCTGGAGATGTCAAGGAGAAGCCTAAGCAGTTTCCCAGTCATATACCCTCCACCTCTACAGGTTACCTGAGCTACTTCTCAGAAAGCAGAAATTCAACTGTTTAAGATTAACATGAACACAGACACAGGACAGTCCGACAGGAGTAATCACCTAATTCATTGTCTTTGGGAAATCCTAAACAAGTTCACATAATAGGTCTTAAAATCATTTTACAATTTGAAAATGTCCTAAGCCTCCATCCCTTCCCTACATTGAAATGGGAGGGAGGAAGAATTCAACTAGAACACTACTTCTAACTTACATGGAATTTATCTTCCACCTCCAATAAAAATAGAAACAGTATTTTTTTTCTTCTGCCAAAAGTCCCTGAAATATCTCACCAAGGAAGAAAACTGGAAAGGGGCCAGTGTTTTTGATGGTTGGAACATAAAAGCAGAGCTTGGACAGTATCATTAGAGTGGAAACATTATGCAGTGTAGACATTGACACGTCTTTGCTCTGCTGACTGCCTAGTTTTAGTTAACTTTTGGCAATGGATTTTATGTTTGTTTTTTTCCTTTTAATTCTTCTTCTTTATATGAACAAATAAGCATTTATTTGATGTCTAATCAGTCTAGAAAGTTCTCCTGGAAAACTGTCAAAAGAAAAAGTCTTTTCAAAGGAACTAGTGGGTGTCAGTGAAGTAAGGGACGGTCAGAGGAGGTGTAACCACTTTTTAAAACAACTTCTTTGTAGTCTTGGAGATGTCGACACTTCCCTGGCTACTCACACAGCTATCTGCCTACATATACATGACACGGAGTTAGTATTAGGGACATCCTTTGGGGCAAATAATCCTTTATGATAAGCATGCCAAATAATTAAGCTTTTACATACTTTATTCCTTCTATTATGGAAAAAAATATATAGGAAGAAAAGGTCCAATCTGTTTGATTGTTGTTGTCTCATACTTGCTAAGAAAATCTGTAACTACAGCAGAAGAGAAAATTGATAATAAGTAAATCATGAATTATGATTTTAAAATATTTTCCATGTAGACACTAAGCCTTTTCCAGCAGTGTTATGGAAGAACTCTGAGCATGCCCATATCCCAGCCTATACCTAGGAGTCTATGTAATGTGGATAGGTAAATGGACTTTCTTCATTTGATTGATCATTTGTAAATAGAAAATAATGCTATTAACAATTTTTTTTGTGTGAAGGACCTTATGGGGGATCAAATGGGTGACATTTGACATGTGACTTTCAAAGTTATGTCTGGAGAAAAATTGAGTGTTATAAAAGTTTTATCACCTGTTACTATTAAAAAAATTATAATTGCTGTTTGCCAACATTAGCGTCCTGATTTGAAAACCATGGAGTAAAATGCAAATGTTTTGATTGTGTAGACTACTCTTACTAAAAACTTGAGCTATAGAGATTTACCAGTGGGTGAAAGTCTAGTGCTCTGCTCATGCTGCATGATATGCAGATGCTCTTATGTGGAAGACATGTGGACGCGCTCTTCAAGAAGAATGTTTACGGAATGAAGGCTATCATCATTCCTGAGCCGCCCACCAGAACTGCATGATAAAGTCCTAAGACGCAGAGACATCAAGCTGGGACTGAGAAGAAAACTTCTTCTCTCCCAGTTAGTATTCACAGAGCCTGAAGGTGCTATGCAGGCAGCTGGGATAGGGGCATCAACAGCCTTGGCCAGCATTGGACCTGCATAATATGATATCAACCTTCTAGACAAGTATATCCATTGTTGCAAGAACGACATGACTGTGCTGGGGGTAACCAAAAGCTTTATGATTGGGATTTGAGGCACTTTCCACAGTGCTTGATCCTGTAAACTCAATCAAGAGTTTAGAAGCAGTGAGATCATGAGCCCTAACTCTACTACTGTCATCTTGCTAAATGGATAGACAGTCAAACTGTCTTCTAGACATTTATGTTTACACACACGGAATAGTGCTAATTTCAGCCTTGATCACAGGATCTTCTTTATGTAGCAGATAAAAGTAAGTACAGAAACTTATAACTGGAGAAAGTACTGAGGAACAAGAATTGACTTGAGCAGGACATCCAATTCACTCCTACTAAGGGTCATAGAATATCACAAAGGAGATAGAGTAAAGACTATAGGAGATGGCGGACAGGGAAGGGAGCTTCTGGGTATGGCATGGCCACTGCAACCATTAATACACAGCAGCTGCAGTTACCTGCACATGATGCAGTTTTTGATATTCCATCACAGATCAGGGAATGGCTCCTGAGGCTCCCCTCTTTCCCCCTCCCCGAGGACCTACTGATAGTTGATGGGTGCTGGGAGAAACATTTTCTTCAGTGTTGTCGATACTGATAAGTTGCCTATTCTCTAGTAAATGACTCCCTAACATCTTCATACAAACAACTCCAATTAAACTCAGTGGGTTAGTGAAAAACAGGCATGAAAATAGAATGCAGGAGGAACTGCTAGGTAAGATGAAGAAGGAGATCAGCAGGAGTGGGACAGGGACAGGAGAGAGTAAGAGGAGTCAATATGATAACAACACACTGTATACACACATGAAATTGTCAAAGATAAAAAATACATATTTAAAAAGAAGAATGTTCATTAATGTAGAACTATTATGTTTTTAGTAATGGTGACTACCCCATGGCATCTCCACCTCCACATTGACCCTATACATTGGCTGACTCCTGTGGAAGTCCCATCCTTCCATATCCACAAATAACATCAAATGTTAATTTTGGTTCTTAGTGGCTCTGGGTATTTTCTCCTTGGTTTTAGAGTTGTGTTGATGTCTTTCTAAGATACAATCAAGTGGAAGAAGTTACAGTATGCCTTAATGATATTGGTATTTGCCAAAATCAGAGCACACTGATGCTCAAAACCCTTTAATAACCATCAGAATCATATCGTCCAAATCTTGGTTTGGGAGCAAGTTTTTGTACCTGTCGTACTTTCCAATAACCTTTCCTCTAGATGTGGGAGGGTCCACCTGTATTTCTGTGTTTTGATTGGTAAATAAAGGGCTGCCTGGCTTATAGTTAGGCCAACCCTTAGGTGGG
>JAQHUG010000166.1:1984501-1994786 GCA_028555095.1 Dicrostonyx torquatus
AGCGGGCCAGTGGCTGGGGGCCTGGGAGCAGGGTTATTTCGGGTGCAGGCAGCCACCAGTAGCTAAGCGGGCCAGCGGCTGGGTGCTGGGGAACACACACCCCTCCCTCCGTCTATTTACAACATCTAGAGACATTTTCAAGGAACAGTTGGCTTCTTTTCAATCACTTCTGACGTTGTCTTTCTCCACGCGTTTGTGGTGCAACAGACTTTAGTCTTGGTGCATCTCATATAAGAAACGCAATGCAGAAGCATTCCTTTGGGTGAAATTAGCAGGAATGTGCACCAGATAAGTTTGAGGTTCTTTTTCTTTATCAGGCCCTCCCCTCACTCAGCAATCTAAGTTAACATTTAAAGTGAAAACTTCCTAAACCTTTACATCTTCAACTTTAATAACAAGTTTTTCCCTTCTATTTTGGGGAAATATATAATCAGCCAGGGATCAAATTCTCATTTATCTTAGTTTACTTCACAGATAGCCTTTGAATTACTCTTTGGTCCGCTTATATTTCTGTACACATCGACAACTGAGTAGAGGGAGGAAAGGGGAGGAGAAACCAGAGAATGGGCCCTCAAATACTTTTCCTATAGCAAAATAGTCCACTAGGATTTAGGCTAATAATCCACTACTGGATTAATCTACCAGACTGCTCTTCTCAATTTCCTCATGAACCTTAGACCTCTGCATACATAGACAATTGAGTGGAGGGAACAGTGAAGAGACAGCAGAGAATTAAAACATAAAGGGCCTTCTGATACCCTGCTGATAGCAAAATAGTCCAGCTGAATTTAGAATAATAATCCCCTACTGGATTAATTTTCCTTATCAACCAAGCCCAACTATTTAAAAGAATATTTGGAAAGAAGAGTGTCTAGACACTTGCAATACTGTGGAAAGATCTAGGTGACAGAGAGAATATTCTAGAAGGTGGAAAGACTGAAGATCACCTTTCATTAACCTTACACTCTGTCAATATTTCCTTTTCTTTGTTGTTTTTGTCTTCTCAGTTTTGTTTTTATTTCCATCATAGCCATATGCTAATCTGTTCATTTACAATTTTAATAGTGTCTCTAGATCATAAGCACATTATTTCTGCTTCCACCAGCTTATGAGTCTATTAACAACTTCACACTGTGAAAACAAATTAGAATTAGATAACCTACCCAGTTTTTGACACCACTTTCTAGCTCTTTAGTAATCGCTTCAGATCCTGACAACCCTAAATATAGAAGCAAGAAACACATAGCTGAAATAATTTAGCATCTCAGTGATTAAAGCAGAAACATGCAGTCGGTAACTCACAGGCTCAACGGCACTTGCAGCTGTCATACCTAATCATTGTTTATCTCAATTTATTCATTCCAAGGTACTTCAAGACAACCATGTGCTGGCAGAATAAAAATATTTCTAATAATCTGCCTCACTGGCATTAAGAAGAAAAGAGAAGTTTTCAATTCTAAAAACTCTCTGAGGGGGAAAAAAAAAACAACAAACCACTGTATATCAATCCAATACATTGTTAGGTTGGAAATTCTATTAAATCTCAACATGTGTCAGATTAAGAGAAATGACAGTAAATCATTTCACAAGACCAAGACTGATGACAGGCAGCAGAGGGAGGCACAATGCAGGGGCTGAGGGAAAAACACTTCACAGCCATGCAGAACATCCTGGAAGCTGCTAGATAAAAAGTCCACTCTTGAAAATTCTGTGCCTGTTAACAAGCAGGACATGCTACCTCAACAAAACCTGCATTTTTGTGGGATGTTATTCTCTTGGGAAGGCCATGGGCCTCGTAGATAAAGTTGTTAAGAAATTAAGGCATCCCAAAAAGTCTTTCAACCTTTGACTTCCACAGATATCTGTCCCACGTGACAAACTCCTCTTTCATGGACTGTTTGGTATCTTCAGCAGCTTCCAGGCATACTGTTCTCCAGCAAAAGCCCAGACTTCTGAAAGTCTACACGCATATGCTTCGGCCATGCATAGCTTAGACTATACCCTGTCTTACAGAAGATGATCTGGTCTCTCCCAGGAGTCGACAGAAATTTAAAGCAGTGGTCCACAGTAGTAAAGAGCCCTCGTGCCCACATCGGCAGCTGCAGGGAGTTTTATTGTTGAATTCCCAAAGAAGCTAATAAGCATTTGTCTACTTTCCCATTTAGATATTTCAATAGGAAAAGAATACACAACACAAGAGGAATTCTTTCCAATTGGAAATTTACATCAGCAGCAAAATGTTCTAGCTTTAACGACCTAGGTAGAGAAGTAAGACCCTACAGAGGACGACCAGGTGACCTCCACTTCACCCAGGACATTGTTCAATGAAATGGAATGAGTACTTTCCTCTAATTGCTTCACCGTTCCTCCTCTATGATTGTAGGCATTTAAAGAACTACTGTTTTATAAGTTTACAAAACATAATTTTTTTAAAAAAAAAAACAGCATGACATACACAGGGGTTAATGCCTCTCACAAAGCTGCAAGTTATCTGACACAAAATTCAGTCTCAAAGCATGGGATACCTTCTTTCAGGTTGTTGGCCAGGGTCAGGGCCTCTGAGACCTTCAAAACATTACAGGCTGCTACCATTCCTCTCAGTTGCTCATCACACTTGGTTTTAAGACCTACTATTGAACATGTCCTATACTTGGATCCCAGGATATGGACAAATCAAGCTGGTGATGATCTGGAAGCTTCTACCCTCATGACGATTTTTCCACAGGGCAGAAGTTACTTTGGAAACTTTTAGGAGGGAGAAGCCATCAAGAGTCTAACTCAGCAGTGAGCCCTAAGAGTTATAATAACTAATCTGGAAAGATATGTCCGTGGGTACAGCAGTGCTATGCATGTTCAGGAGGGAGCCAGTAGCTTTCTCATTAGATTTAAGGTCTACTCCACGGGAGGAAACTCATGCCTGGTCCTTTAAAACCAGTCAAAAACCTATAAGTCACAATGACAGGGAGAATCTATCATTATTTTGCTAAAGAACATAGTATCAAGTGGGCATGTATATAATAACCCTTATACTCCCTGATTAGTACAGCTGTCACGCCTCATAAGAGAATTCTTCTTTTTGTGATGGATGGTAGTTGATACGGCGACTCACAACTGGTCAAATAAGTGACTGTGGAGAGTGCAGCTGTAAATGGGGCATCTATATTATAGTCTTGCCCATCAAGGCTTGGGGAACCACACAAGAAAAAAGGGAGCAGAAATACTGTGAAGAGCAGGATATGGAGAGGACTCCTTCAAACAGTGCCTTCTAGACATGGCGGACCTATTGTACTCAGGAACTCACCCCAGCCACTTTAGTTGCTGGAAGAATCACACAAAATCAAGGCAGTCAATGTTTCAGCGTGGCTAGGATAAAGAGTTCATGAGATGTTACCCCAGGTGAGGAGTTGTGACACTAGATAGCTCCTGAGGAAGGGAGAGTCTGACGTTTTCTACAGATGCAGCCCCTTGAGATTATACCTGCTCCTGAGAATGTACCTGCGTGCACAAAGGCAGAACATCTTAGATTCAGTAGGAGACAAAAAAGAAATGGAAAAAATATGAATCTGGGAGGAGAAAATCTGGGGTTTTGAGGAATGAACATGGTCAAAATACATTGTACACACATATGAAACTGTATGTGTGGGAGTATTTATGCACATGTGTGTACACACACACACACACACACACACACACACACACACACACACACACACACACACAAACACACACACCTTCACAGCTAGTTAGATAGCTGGCTAGACATCAGAGAGAAGGGGCAGGAGGCCAAACAAACTGGCTGGAGAGTTGCAATCATATGCCTCTGACTCACAAAGTAGCATTTCATTATATGTAAGAATGAACAAAACATTGTTTCCTAACTAGGTAGAAAGGTAGAAATTTTTAGAGTCACTCTAAATGAAAAATATTCCCCAGGCTAGAGGTATAGAAATGCTTATCTTATTAAATTTCTTCAACATTTTTAGTGCTTTTGTTGGCGACAAACAAATCTACTTTTGGAGGTGAAATCCCCCTGTGGCGTACTCCTTCGATGGCTAATCAGACCACTGGGTAAAGCACACCCACAATGAATCTCATAGAAACAATATGGAGATGTCACAGTTCCTGCATTTTACTAAAAATATATAGTATTTCAATACAATTAACTTTTTTTCCACTGAACATTTAGTTTTTTAAGACAAGTCATATTCATTAGAAAAAAACAGACAATCCCTTTTTATGATAAAATCTTCACTTTATATTTCTCTGGCCATGGTATTGTGGTATTGAGACTTTATAGACAAATTATTAACTCCACACAGTATTCTAGAAAGAATTTATGATCAACTGTTATAGTGGAAACGTTCTCTGCTTATTCAAGGCAAACTAAATAAATCATTTCATTGTCCAAGAGACCTCACTTAGGGTGGAGCTAGCGTGTAGGCACAGATAACTCTATAAGAAACTTCCAGAGACACTCTTCTCTGATAGACAGTATAGGTTAATAAAACTGAAACACTATCCAGGATGATAGTACCTAAGATGTGGGAATAGGAAAAGAAACTTTGTTTCATAAACAACAATACGTTAAAATGACTATCTTTTTGCTAAGAATATTTCGTATCCTCCACAAGCTACTGTTTAGCCCTACCAATAAGAAAAAGTTTCATGTTAAGAGTTACTTCCTATTTTCCTCCTTATTTCTTTGAGCTTCCACAAAACTTAGTTGGGCTATCTGCTTTTATAGCCTATCCAGATATACCCCTAAAATAGGGTGTTCTTTAAAATCTAAGAACACAGGTCATCGAGTTTCATCGCATAGTGCTATTTTTGCAGAATATTCAATTTCCTGGAATGTTAAAGAATACATGACCTTATGAAATTTTTAAAGATAAATTTATTTAGGAAACTTCAATCGTATCTTACATTTCATCAAAAATGGTTATAATATTTAATGTAGCAATTTTGAAAAGTCAAAATGTACATAATCCAAATATAAGGCTAATTTTATTTCTACAACAAAACCTACATTTTTCATGGATTTAAGTATACTCCCTAAGGTAACAGAACAATTTACAGACCAAAAAAACTAAGAGCCACTGAACCTGGGTAAAGCAATAACAAAAAAAAAAATGTGACAGTAAACAGAGTGGTAGAAATATCAAAGTTGAGACATGACAGAGACTGTTGTAAAGATGTGTCTCTGCCAAGGCACCTTCCAATTGGTTTTAATAAAAATCTAAATGGCTAATAGGTAGGCAGGAGACTGTATGTGGGCCTTCTGGGCAGAGATAGGAACTTTGAGAAGAAGAGAGACAGCATTCGCCAGTGAGACTTGAAGAAAGTTGGGTGCTTAATATGGAGGCGACGTAATGAGCCATGTGGCAGAATGAAGGTTAATACAAACGAGTTAATTTACATTTTAAGACCTAGTTGGGAACACACCTAAGCTAATGGCAAGCTTTCATACTGTCAGAAAGCCTTTAAACAAAGAAGGTAAGAAGCCCAGGACCAAGGCACCCAAGATTCAGCGTCTAGTGACGCCACGTGTAATGCAACACAAACACCGGCGTATTGCTCTGAAGAAGCAGCGAACAAAGAAAAACAAGGAGGAGGCTGCAGAATATGCTAAACTTTTGGCCAAGAGAATGAAGGAAGCCAAAGAAAAGCGCCAGGAACAGATTGCCAAGAGGCGAAGGCTGTCCTCGCTGAGAGCTTCTACTTCTAAGTCTGAGTCCAGTCAAAAATAAGTCTATAAGGGTAACAAATAAATGATCAGACCTTTAAAAAAATCTTTGTATCATTATTTGGGATTAACAGTAAGTAACAAAGAAGGACCTGTTACAAGAGACAGTAACAAAATCCAAAAAGATTTCCACAAGGCATTTGACACTTTAAAAGCTCCCTCACACCACAAAGGAGCACAGAATATTAAAACACATAATGGGGAAATCATAAAGAAAAACAAACAGAGACCAGAGACTTCACAGAATAAAAATAGAGGGTAAACTGTTAAATCCGCAGTGCAATGAAATACTTTTCTAACGTGAAATGGAGCAGAATTATAATGCGCCCTTTGCTCAGCCACTCTTTGCAACAGCCACATAGCTGTGTGGGAAAAAAGGCCAAGTGTCCACAGATTAGCACACTGTCATCAACATGAAAGAACACAGGGACCATGGGAACAAGCTCATAACTTCTTGACAAAGATCACTAAATGCTCTAAGATGAAATGTAGTCTATCTAGATTGTGCAAGAAGAGAAACACTGAAACCAAGAGACCATGGTAAAAAGATTTAGAACTGACATCAATCTCATTGATATATAGAACCAAACTAAAATATTGCTTAAAAAAAAAAAAGGTGTCAGAATAGAATGTACCTACTATAGTCCCTGACAGAGTTAAAAAAAAAAAAACCACAAACACACAAACAACTAATAAAAGCCAAGAAGTCTAAGAGTGTAATTCTGGTAAGTGTTACTGTTTATAAAACTGATAAGATCATTCTCCGATATAAAACTCCTCAAGCAAAGTGTGTGAGAGTGTTCGTTGCTGTGCTAAATACCAGAATGAAACTATTTAAATTAAGAAAGGATTTTTATTTCAGCTTTTGTCCAAAGATGGCTGGGTCCATGGCCGAAGAACTTGGCAGAGGAAAAACTCCTTACTTCTTGGCAGAGAAAACAACTGGGAGAGGCCAGAATCAATCCATATTCTCAAGGCTTGCCTCCAGAGCAGATCTCACTCTCTACAATTCTCCTACCTCCAAATGCTCTATTCAAACTTTGACTCTATCAATTGATTACATCATTGATTAAATCCCAGGCCTCATGATCAAACTTTCTCTAGAATGGTGTGATTCATTAATCTCTCCGGCATCTGTCAATATAATCAAGTTGACAATCAGGATGAACTACCACAATCAGAGAATGTGATCAGAGTACATTATATACCTGTATCAAACCATGACATTGAAGCAGTTTAAATAAATGGAATATCTAAATTTTAAAAAGGAAAATAAAGGATCAAAAACACCAGCAGACATATTGAGTGTTAAGAACACCAAGAAATATATTTTTTTTTCCGAGGTAGGGTTTCTCTGAATAGCTCTGGCTGCCCTGGAACCCATTTTGTAGATAGACCAGGGTGGCCTCAAACTCGGAGACTCGCCTGCCTCAGCCTCTCAAGTGCTGGGAGTGTACTACCACCACCTGGCTTCGAAGAAACTTCCTTTAGGAACCTTAGTTAATAATAAGGTATTCTTCTTTAGAAGAAAATCCTAGCCTATTTTTAATATATGTATTTTAGTCCATATTCACCTAGTAGAAGGACATCTCTCTGGGAGACTTCTCTTTCCATAGCATTTAGAGCTCCATATTCTGAAACCTGGCTCTATTCTAACATTTTATTGAATAAATATCATGTAGTAAATATGAAAATGTGAGAGGGCAGATACAGCATTATCATCCATACTCAGCTTCTCAGTGCAACAAAGTATTTCACCAGCAATCTATTCTGCAGGGACTCCTAGTGGGAGACAGATTTCATTGGATAATGTGTAATGAGAAATTACAGAAAAGAATGGATTTTGGGCAGTGAAAAAAAATAGATGTAGAAAATAAAGTTGAGAGTGAACTGAAAATAAAAGTGTCAAAACAACAGAGAGACAGATGAAAAGCAAAAACCAGAGAAAAGACATATATATATATATATATGTGTGTGTGTGTGTGTGTGTGTGTTTATATATATGACTAATACAAATAAAGCACTTCATCAAAATCAAAAAGAGAATTAAGTCAAAACAGGAGCAATGTGAATTTGGCAGGAAAATAGAAGTAATAAAGATGTGTATCATAAAAGAATTGTTATATAAAATGAAGCTATTACGTAGAATCAGATGGGCATTGCGCACAAAATGCACATATTCTGTAAAATAAGAAAGCAAATACATAAGATTTTTATTTGTAGATGGTACAGTTAATGTGGAGATGCAGACTTTTAACTAAGTCAAACAGTTACATTGCTCCGTCTTCGGTGCCTTTCAGAAATTGGAGGATAGCCTCAAGTCTTTTTCTCAGGTACAATATTGATTTTGGAAATAATCTTTTCCTAATGAAGACATTCCAGATAATTTTTCCTTCTTGAACAGACCAGACATAAGTAATTTTGTGAGTCTCACTGGTACCTATTTCTACAGGGGAGACCTAGCTCAAGATTACGAAACAAACTGGAGAAAAACGGAACAGTGTGTAGAGTCATAAGGCGTATGTGACAATTTCTATGACTTAAAATTGCAAATTGAAGTTTGGCAAGGTCAGGTGACTTTGAACTTAATTTATGTTTTGTGTCTGAGACAGGCTCCCTCCATTCCCTAAGGCCCTGTGCCAGGTTAGCATGGCATCATACAGCCATAGAGCCATGGGCAAGTCTAACAGCTTAACCTTAAAAAGAAAAAAATGAACTTATTTATTTGTACGTGTGTTTGCCTGTGTAAGTTTATGTTCAGTGCATGCAGACAGAAACCTGCAGAGGCCAGGGACAGTACTGGACTCCCAGGGAGGGGAGTTATGAGAGCCACTTGATGTGGACAGCTGGACCAGAAGCAGGTCCTCTGAAAGAGCAGTGAAGGCTCTTAACTGCTAAGCCAACTCTCCAGTCCCAGCTACTGACTTTTTCAACATTGTTGTTCATCCCTCCCCACATACTGGCCAAACTTATAAATTAATAATATATCTTATAATTTAAATATATAATTATTATATAATTAAATATATAATAACCACATCCTGGTATTTGACTGTTTGACCTGAAAATGTAGAATTTGGCTATGAGAATGGTGACCACTGAAACCCCACCAGAACCTTTTGTTATAAATACAAGAACATTAACCAAAGTATGCCATAGACAAACCGCCAGTGCTGTCTCACCAGACACTGTCTGCTGCCCAACTAAGTGTACAATCTTTGATCTCCTAAAAACCTTTGTCTTGCACAGGCTTCTCCACAGCAATTCTGATCTTTGTATTATGATCAAGCTAAAACAGGAAGCGAAAGCCCCTCTCTAAGACCCTCATTTGTACTAAAGCAGAAGCGACTTCTTCAGTGTTGTAGGCGAACACCAACTATACCAGATCTCTTTCCAGACTGCTCAGGGAAAACCATTCTTTGACATTTTAATAAGAAAAAAACAAATACAAAAAGTCAGTTTCTGTGAATGTTTGGGTGTTTAAGGACTATTTGCTTACTGTTCTGGAGGCACACCAGCCATGGCCAATTTGGTAGCATAACAGAAAGTTATCTTCCTGTTGATTCATGCTTCAAAGCTTTCTAAAGAATCCACCTTACTCCCTAACATCCAGTCCTCTTCTGCCTGTCTGGATGTTTCTATTTAAAAAGTCACTTTGCTGTCTTAAGGCCCTTACCACATATTGACCATGTATAAATAGGCTTGTAGGGAGAATATCAAAGGGAAGGGGCTGGTGTTCAGGGGTGGGAAAAATAGTGCATATATGATCTATTCTAAACACACAGAAAGCAGTCACATACACAGAAAGGAAGATGCTGCATCAGAGCAAGAAGTGGAAAATAAATTCTTATTCTATCTTAATATTCTAGGAACAGAAATAAACCAAGCAGCATTCAACCAAGTCTCATCTCAGGAGGTGTATTTGGTTTGGATTAAGTCAAGCACCAGGAAGTTTTCTGCTATGACTGAAAGCTTTCATTCCTGTGGTTCACTGGTGGCCACGATAAACATGTTGCTTTGCAAACCACCTGGACATATGGAAAAATGCAGCTTTGTGGGTCGGAGTATCTTCTCGCCATCTATTCTAGTTTAGGAAGTCTTGATTCCAATTGCACTTGCTCGGTTTGGCACTCCTTTATAACAACAGAGGTAAATGGAAGGCATCAGAAACAGATTCAATACATGGGTCTGCAATGTGTATCTTTAGTCATATTTCAATGTGATACCCTTTTCTCTGAAGTTAGAGCTTAAATTGTCAACTCTGAGAGGTAAAAAACCAGGGATTTCTGCTGTTCTGTTAACACAGTGGCCATTATTTTTTTAGTCTAAGTTTTTAACATATGTTTACTGAAGTCTTTTTATTTATTATTATTATTATTATTATTATTATTATTATTATTATTAAAAGAAAATTTTACATTTACTCCCCTTGTTCCCGGTCCTCCCGCTCCCCCACTATCCCACCACCCTCCCCCTGCTTCCTTAAGATGGGGCAGGATACCCTGCCCTATGGGAAGCCCAAGGCCCTCCCCCCTCCATCTC
>JAQHUG010000166.1:1995686-2009658 GCA_028555095.1 Dicrostonyx torquatus
ACTTCCAGGAAAATCTATATATGAAGTCTTACAATGTGCACTTCATGAATACTAGGTATCTCGACATATTGAAACACAAATTCCAGACCATTGTTTTCCAAGAGAAAAAAACAAAAACATGGGTCTTTCCCTCCCCCTTCCTTCTTTTCTTCAGCCAATTATATAGCTCTGAATGGTTTGATACTCACTATGTACCTAGAGTAGCCTTGAACCATAGCAATACCATTGCTGTAGCTACCTGAGGCCTGGACTTACAGGTGTGTACCAATATACCCAACTTGAAATTCATTTTTCTAACAGAAACATATACAAACAGCTGTAAAGAAACAGGCAACACTGACACATCTTATTTTAATGTGGTATGGAATAAAAATAAAAAGGTTGTTACATCATTCCATATTCTTTATTCTTACATTAAATCTTCAAAATTGGACAGGTCTAGACTTACAGCATCATTTAACTGGGATTATTTTTAACTGTAAATGATCGATAGCCACACAGTGATAGCTTGTGCATGCTGGAGTAGTTGGCAAAGTTCAAGACCACTGCAGACAACAGCTCCTCCCCACTGCTCCTGGTAGGGAGAAAAGTGCCATAGAGTAGAGCAGGCGAAAAATGAAAAGTCTTGGAGCTCGGAAATTCGCTTTCTAGGGTGAGATATCTTCAGGAACCAGAGATGGTCAGTGTTACTAAGGAACACCTCACTGTCTCCTCTTTAACAGAACCTTGATTTTGGTAATCACATGAAAGATGGGATGTCAACAGTCTGTTTTCAACCCTGTCTTACTAATAGCTAGGGTGTCCTTAAGAAGGAGTTCTGGCCAGCAAAAGAACCTTAGCTTCACAGAGCATCCAGTAAAGGAAGGGCTGTAGATTCAGGTAAGGTAGACAGAGCAGCAAGGCAAAGGAGTCATGGTAACCACTGGAGCCCAAGGGGAAACACGCTCTGGATTTGTTTAAACTGCCATTAGTATATTAGGCTAGCAGAAGAGAAGCCTAGGTGATGAGTCATTCTAAATATTCCATGAGTGTTGAAACCTTAAAAATCTGTATATCATCCAGCAGTCTTATGGTCTTCATATCATATCATAATTAGATTCTTAATTCTTCCCTTAAAAGGCAAATTGAAGGAAAGCTGCCAGATTTTGTTCTGAACTAGAGGACATCTGAAATTGTAATTTCTACCAATAATGAAAACTGGCTTTTATTCAGCACTAAACTGAGTGTTCAGTTAAATGTAATGCTGTATTATTGGGTTGTAACATACAGAAAGATGTAAAAACTGGTTTCAGTCATTAGAATTACTTGCAAATAATCCATTACAAACCTCCAACAGTAGAAGCTCTAGCTTTGATTCTAAAGCACCAGGAACCTGGAATGAATACACAATTTCTCATTTAAAAAGGCTAATTCGGTGACTCAAAATAGCGGCAGCCTAATGCTGTAACTGAAATTCATCTGTTGCTTTTTGGCATTAAGTATCTTGAACTTGCAAATGTTTTGCTTTCTCCCCAAACAGATTTAAAATAGAAATCATGGCTTTGCATTTTGTTCTGTCTTTTTTTTCAGTCAGGTCTTGGAGAATTTGCTGCTTTGTTTCTGCCCTTACATTTCTCCATCTTTGTTCAGCAGTCAGCCTTCATATCACACACCAAGGTGTGGCATTTCCATCAGCTGATCTCGGAGGTGAGGAGGCATGCTAACCTCCACAAAAGGAATACACTAACAATCGCAGTTGGGGCAGGACAGCCCAGGTTACTGGCAGAGACCGAGCAACACAGACATCAGTCCTCCTGGATGTAAAACGTCCAAGGAATAACATTCTAATTAAAGCTATTTTTAACTGTATCGGGGTCACACCGTCCTAACCCATCAGCTGAATGTGTGTGCTCAGCCAGAACTTTGTTGGGAGCATGATAAATCGTGAGAGGGTTTTCTCTGGAGCTCTAGTGTTGCTCCATTGAAAATGTGAATATTTTTTAAAGACTATAGTATAGTGTGCCTTCATCATCCTGAGATAAAAACTGAGAAGGTACTGGGATCTTCCTCTTCATTACTCCACGCCTACCTAGTTAAGTTGTCAAAGAGTTTTAAACCAACATTAAAGCTAGCTTTTCTGTCACTACTCTACACCATGAACCAACATGGAACTACTATGTTCTTACCCCAGTTTTCCAGCCTGTGGGTTTTTTTTTTTGGTTGTTGTTGTTGTTGTTGCTTGTCTGTTTAATAAACATCTTCTTTTCTTTTTGCCCTATACATTCTGGTCTTAAACCTATGTTCTTCTCAGATCTCAATCACCTTCCTCTTGAGTCTCCCTTTTGTTCCTTGATTAGTACTTCAGAATGTTCTGCATCTTGCATTAGACTATCCCCAGACACTGTGGCAGGTGCATCCAAATGTCACCTGAGCTAGATTACGGACCTGTCATGACTATGCCACTTTCAAAGGATATGACTGGGTATGGAATTCTTGTTCGGTTGTTTTACTATTGGCAATGTGAGGACAAAGGACTATTTAAGGTCTTTAATTCAATGAACCACTTTGTAAGTGATTTAGGCAGGATAGAAAGACAGGGAAGATTATAGAAACAGAAGAAAGAAAGGAGTTACCCACCCAGGAATTTGGTGGAAGATTTGTGTCATCAGGAGAGTATTGCTTTTAGCACAATTAACAGCTGCTTAAGGCCTTCTACAATCCCAGATGTAAAACCCGCATTTTCTAGAATTAAACTGCTAACTACATCTACAGGGAAAGGACATGTACTAAGTTCCTTGTGCAACTCCAGCAGATTATGGTTCTCATATGAGATTATCATTCTATCCGCAGTATCTGTGTAACCATCTCTCTTGTCTCTCTTATCAAAGAGAAGGGAAATGGGAGACAGAAGGTTTCTTAGCAGTCATTTAAAGGCTTAACTTGAGAGCCACCAAAATATCATGTATGACTAATGCTAGGATATTTAATTGTGACACTCCTAAGAAAGCCACACTTGGGCATTTATTCCTTGTTGGCTATCCCTTTCTCCTAACTCTAGAGATTAAATCTATATTAAATTATATTTAATAAAAAGCTCCAAGTTTGCTTTAAAATGCCTAGGCCAGAAATTCATTTCCATATCAAAACCACAAATCCCTCTTTGGCCTACACTGAGGTCAGCAGAACTCACTCAGCTGGTGAAGGTGACAGTGTGGAGCTGTGTCTCTACCTCTCACTGAGCTGGTAAAGGTAACAATGTGGAGCTCTTTTGCTACCTGTTGCTGCTGAGTGGCATGATAGTTTAAAAGATACACCCCCAAGGACTCACAAGTTATTAAGTATAAAATAACTCTCAAGCTCTCACATAGATAGGAATAAGCCAGATATTTTTGTTTTTGAGAGTACCTATACTTTCTACAACTGGGTTGGCAAGAAATTTCTTTTTTTTTCTGGCCTGACTCAGTGGTTAAGAATACTTCCTTCCTTTCTTTCAGAGGATGGAGTTCAGTTCCCAGCACTCACAAAGGACAGTACACAATGGTCTGAAACTCTAGCTCTAGGAAATTGATGTCCTCTGCAGATATTGCATTTATGAGCACAAACTCATAGACAGACAGAGATATATTCACATAATTAATAAAAAAAATAATTTCCTATATTCTGAGTGCCAGACATTGGACGACCCATAAAAAAAAATTGGAGGGGAGAGAACCAGGCCATATTTTATTATACTTATAATAAATAAGTGTGCTCTTCATTAAAGGAATTTCCTATGTTGCAAAATAATAGCAACTATTATTGAACATTTACTGTGCTATGTGCTGTCCTAAGGGATTACTAGCTCATTGAATCCTTCACCAAAACAACTTACTTAGAAAAATAATCTAGCAAGTTTTCTCCAGAATTAGTCATCAGGTGGCTTTCAGATACATACACAACAGACTTAAAAATTATCGAAACAGTTTAAATCAAGAGAGTTCAAGTCAACCATTAAGCTATTTTGATCGTAAAAGTGATCAAAAGAGCTTAAGTCAACTATGATAAAGAGGGTCAAAAATTATCTTAAAATATTTACGCCAAATGTTTGATAGACTGAATATATGGAATTTTAGATGGGCTAGGTAGCAAGCAATAGTGAATTAAAATTATGATGTTTAACATCTGAAATAAAAGAAGGATAAATTCAACCATTCTTGCTATCACCAAAAATTTGACCATAACTTTAAAAACTGAGGAAAACTAGATAAAAACATAAAGCAATAGAACAGTGCTGTGGGACAATGGTCTTACAACCTGTAAAGATTTGTCACTTGTACTGGCTCTCTAAAATGCTGATTGGCTAGTAGCCAGGCAGGAAATATACGTGGGGTCACCAGAACAGAAGAATTCTGGGAAGAGGAAAGGCTCAGTCTGCAGTCATCACTCAGATGCAGAGGAAACAAGACGAGAATGCCTCACTGATAAAGGTACCAAGCCATATGGCTAACATAGACAAGAATTATGGATTAATGTAAGATGTAAATTAGTTCATAAGAAAGCCTGAGCAAATAGGCCAACCAGTTTATAATTCATGTAGGCTTCTGTGTGTTTCATTGAGACTGAATGACTGCGGGACTGGGTGGGACAGAAACTTCTGCCAACAGAACAATTTTTATTATATTCAGTATTCTGGAACATTTATGCCAACTTTCATATTACTGTTGTCACTACCCTTTAACTTACATAAAAAAGTACTGAACGTATTACCCTGTAGCCTTTAAGAATGCAAAATTCCCTACTAAAAACATAGGAAACAAAAGAGAGTGAGAAAGATGACCCAGAACAGAGACCCAAGAGTCTGTAAATTTAAGAGCTAAAGGTGCTAGATATTTGCAATAGGAACAAAACAAAGTAGAAGAGGAGATGAGGTACTTATGATGGTCAGAGAAGATAAAGTGAGTCACAGACAGTCTTTAATGGATGGATAACTTTTTCAATGAGGGATACAGCAGTGCACATGGAAACAATTCTACCGAGTGTTGGGTGGTAGATAACCAGAGCACAGTGCTTGTGAAAACATAAAGGTGCGCAATACAGAGGAACCAGCCTTAGAAAGGAGACATACGACCAAAATGGATTCAGCCATAATTTTGAGCAGCTGAACCAAAGCACCAAAACTTTTAAATTTAAGAGTAATGGGAAGACCTAAGAAATTGCTCAGAAGAGACAACCCAAGAGCACAAAGGCAGAAGCCATGGTTGATTTCTATGAGTCAAGGGCTTAGCAACCAATGAATTATAGTGGCCCATCTGTTAGTTAAAAAAAAAAAAAAACACACAAACTTCCCTAAATAATTTAACCCTGATTGACATGGTGAGGTAAGTTTTCTAGAAAAACAAAAACAAAGGAGAAAGACAATTTTAACCCAAAGTTGCATGTGTACAAAGAAAACAAAAGAATTCACAGGTTCTTGCCTCTCTGGTTGAGTAGCTTGTGCTCTCATAGTACTGACAGCCACAGCCACAGTGTAACAATTACAGAAGGCAACACAGATGGCTTTCTGTGTGCCAAGGGACTGAGGAGCACAATGTGATGACAGAAGCAGAGATAGAAAAATAAAACAGGACATCCAGGACCTTTTCAGTGTAATGCCACTGAAATATGCCCATATGTGGGCTCAGCCCACATAGTCCCAAGAATGACACAGAAAAATCATTACCATCAAGGTCCACTGTCAAACACAGAAGGAAGAAGTCAGGGATGGGAGGAAGAATGTATTCACTCATCAGATATCCCAAACAGAGACATTTCTTCAAACAATGCATTTATTTCTAGACACTAAGCAAGATTTAGATACAGAAGAGGAAGGTAAGTGAGAAGAAAGGCTGGAGAGTAGGAACATCAACTGTTTAATACATAGGAAGGGACTGGATGAGAATTTGTAACATTATATCTAGAATTAAATCACCAAAATTCCAAAATCTACATTATCTCTCAATGTTAGCTACACTTTGAAAAGTCAAAGAAACATCTTGCCAGTCTGCAATTTCTCAAAATGAAATTTTTGACCACCAAGGATCTATACTCAGAAGTATTTTCTTTTTACATTATCTCTTATTTCTTTACAGATTGATTTCTGCCTTGAAGAATACCACTACAATTTTTACTAGTAGTTACTGGCTTCTTAGGTCAGATCAGTTTCCAATATGGAAAAAATTATGAATGTAATACAAAAGAAGTAATAAAAATGTCTCCAAATGTGATATCCTTCACCTTATTCTTACATAGAAGGCAGATAGTGCTGCTATGTGCATGAAGATGATAATGGACAGGGGTACCAGCTCTACTTGGCTGTGAAGAAAGAAAGAATGCTTGAAAAGGACCTACACTGAGACATAGCCCTAAACTCACTCATAAAGATCCATTTTGGAATGCGCAGTGGTAACTGTTAAATCATTCTCTGGGGCTGAGTCTATTTGACATTGTCATCGTCCAGAATCTGGACCCTAGGAATTCTCAAATAAAGCACCAATGATTGTGAGAAGTCTTGACTTTATGTTCTTAATGAAATGTTTCACCTACCTGCCGATGTCTGAAATGCTGGTGTTTTATAAAAAGACTCTCTAGGAAGGGGTGAAAGTTGAGGATGGGGCACAGCACCCAGCAGTTCTGTGGCATAGTGACATAGGGGAAATTCCTGACATGGTGCTCACATGGATTGTCATCTGAGCTTATGGACCTTCTTTAAACTGAAAATCAGCAAGTGAGAGTTGTCTTTGGGCAATGAGTAGGAAGTAACATCTTTAATGATTCTTATCTACTAGTCTCTCTTCCTGTTAGGAGATAGCATCTTTAATGATTCTTAAATCCTGCCATTTTCTCACTTTGTTAGGACCTTCTCTGGATTATTCAGAGACTGATAAACCACAGTATATAACTTTCACAAGAATTTTTAAATGAATAACAGACTCTATAAAAAAAACAATATCCTATCACCAAGAAGAATAGAAAAAAATGTCACCATACTTTCCGCTATATAAATAAGACAGAGCTCATGTGACTGATGATGAATTAATCATAAATAATATAATGAACCAGTACTGAAGAAAAACTTCCCTCATATTGCCAAAACCTATTCTGAAGTATAAAACAGAGCAAGATTTAATAGTCACTTAAAACAGATCCTAAATTTTCTGTAATATCTTTACATATGTCCTAAAGCCCATCCATACCCGACAGCATCAATGGAAGATAAAGGGGGGGGGAGGCTAGAGAAGTGAGGATAGAACAAAAAGTAACTATGATGGTATGATGGAAAAGACATAAAGGTAATGAACTGGGACTAAGTTCAATAAAAATGACCGGAGTAAGTAACATTAGAATAAAGATACTTGATCTCACAGACAAAGCTGGCTAGAGCTGGACACGTCATCACAAGGTGCCACCATTTTAACATTTAATATCTATTTATAAGCACTAAAAGTCTAACAAGCATGGGACTGAAGAAGTTCTGCCTCTAAACTGAACAATGATTATCCACTACTCTGAAGTTTTCCACAATTTACATTATTTCACAATATACGCAGAAACTAAAAAGGATTCCAGAACAGTTGCAGACTCTCTAGAAGTGGGACGGTTGTAGACTTCCTGGATTTGAGAGCATAGAGTGTCCTTCAACACCAACTTAAATTTCTAAGAGTGTCCCAGAGGAACTGGGGCAAGTCCTTCCTTTTCAGCTTCCTTGACAGAGACAGACAAAACAAATGAGCCTGAGATAATTTGTAGATTAAAAAAAAAATAGTCCACATAGAAAATACACATTAAAAAGTCTTTAATTGCCAGGTAGCGGTGGCATACACCTTTAATCCAAGCACTTGAAAGACAGAGGTAGGCAAATCTCTGTGACTTCAAGGCTAGTCTGATCTACAAAGAAAATTCTAGGATAGCCAGAACTGTTACACAGAGAAACTCTTTCTCAAACAACAACAAAAAACCTTTAATCTGAGCAAAAATCTATTTCGTTAACATTTTAGCTTAACAAAAATAGTAAACCTACCTGTCAAATTCGTTAACTTCCATGTCCTTCAAATAATTTGAAATTAAACAATGAACACCTATGAGATAACTGGTGCTCTGTGTGCTCTAGGAAAGAGTATATTAAGTATCACAGTGGGAAATCTGGGTCTACTAAAGCTGAAGAGCCACCAAACTTGTAATATATCACCTTTAAAAGTCAATCAAAATTAGCATGAAACATAGTGAGACTCTGTATGATTGAATGCTCTTTAGCAATGACAGTGAGAAACTATAGCTACATGAAGCAACAAGAGTGAACGAACCTCATGAACCGTGAGAGGAAGAAGCTAAGTACTCAACAGTATATACTTACAGAAAAGACATAAAAATGCTAATCTAAATGACAGTGCTAGAAATCAAGAAAATGGTACCTTTGTCAACACAATTGTGTAGTCTCTGGATATCCTAGGGTATGGAGTCCAGGAACGCTACTGATACCAAGATCCAGGAATTCTCACATCGCTTAAATAAAAGGAAATGGTGCTTACTTATAATCTACAAGCCCCCCACACATACACTCTACAGCATTTCTAGAGGACTAATCATCTAACTTACTAAAATGTAAGCAAATAGTTGGTTGCTATATTGCATTGTTTTGTGAATAATGGCATGGAGAAAAGTTGTATACGTTGAATAAAATTTAATTTTTATATTTTGTGTTTATTTATTTTATATAATTGCTAAACTGAAGAGACATAAATTCTTTTCTACACTTCAGTTTTTTTCTGTTATAGAGTGGATTTCATTCTTTTGAGTACTGCATATTTTACCTAAAAATTGTTTAGTTTCATCAAATTTACTTTATTTCATTATATTTATGAGATATAAATACACATGGAGCATACATAAAAGTTAAATACTGAGTCTCTTAGATATAAATACATTGGGGCAATCATGAAAGCTGAATACTGAGTCTCTTATTGAGATGTTGCTAATTTGATTACATTTAAAACTGTTTTAAATATATATTTAAATATAGACTCAATAAAATATGAATAAGTAAAAAGTGATTTACATAAAAGCAATAAAGTCAGAAGTGGATGGGAAAGAGGAGCACTACAATGGACAGGAGGGTGGAATATTACCTAGATAGCAAGTATACGGGGGATGGTTAATTCAGCCCCACACTACTGCACACTCAAAATTTTTGCTAAGAGATTTAAAAATAATCCTTACAAAATACCATCAAGTCAAATAATGTTTATTTCAAAGTCAGAGTTGGAAAAGTCATACTAAAACCATATTTTCATCATTTCATATTTTTCTTTTAAAGTTGTTGTAGATGAAAAAAACATCTGAAGTGACAAAATTATAACTTCATATGCTTTGCAAGCAGCATTTAATACTATGCATCAAGAAATGTTCCTTCCAACCCCACAATTAAAACTCATTATGATTAGAACAAAGGTTCTATGTTGAAATATTTTTAAACTATTGATATTCATAACTCACACACAATAAGTACCTCATCATTTCACTAGGCTTAAAAGAAAAAGAAGTTGAAGTGTTGATTTCTGTCTTCATTTGTGTAATGCTGCCAATAAATTTTCAAATAAGCAAAAGCCACAAAGATGTGACTCAAAAGCAATGGGATTCAGAGAAAGACACGGTATCAGGAAGCTTATAAAAATAAGGAGATGGCCCAAATACATTTATTTCTTTGCCTGTTTGCAAGCATATGCAAATGCTCAATACATGTGTCTACGTAAATTCTGCTAAAATTCTGTTGGCTAGTATGAGTGTGCAGATATCTTTGATACTTTTCAAATGTTTCCATTGTGTCTAAAGACATAAGCATTGATAATGTGTCTTGAAAAGGAGAAACCTTTAATTTGTTAATTTGTTATCACAAATTATTACACAATGAATCATTTAAAACAATATGCTTGTTTTCCAACAGATTTGGATGCTAAAAGTCCAAAATCAAAACAAAAAAAAAAAAAACTCAGCAGGCAATGGTCCCTTTGTGTTTAGGGGAGAATCTGTTCCTTGTTTTTTCCAGATTCTGTGAAGTGACAAAAATTCTAGGACTTCTGGTGGCAATATGCTGACCTCCATCTATATCACCATCTACACTTTATGTGTGACATTTATTATCACATTTGTTGGAATTTAGGGCCTGGTGGGGTGGTAATCTAGGGTCATCTCATTCAAATTCAAAACCGTATCTGTTAAAAAAATCAGAGAGATTTCAAATAAATAATTTAATGATATACCTCAAGACTTTGGATAATATAAGAACAATTTCCAAATTCATAGATGGAAGGAATAATTAAGGTCAGGGAAGAAATTAATGCAAAGGAAATAAAATGCAAAGACTTAATGACACAAAGAGTTCACTTTTTGGAAAGATAAATGAAATCAACAAACTCTTAGTCAAATTAACCAATGGAACGATAAGAAAACCCCTAATAAAAAATCAAAAATAAAGAAAATGTTTCAATGGATACAAGTGAAATCCAGAAAATGTTAGGACATATCTTTAAAAATTATATTTCACTAACTTAGAAAATCTAAAATAAAAAGAAATAGATGAATTTCTGAATTAATATGAGCTACCAAAATTAGAGCAGCATGAGATAAACCATTTTAAAAGATCTATAACAAGTAGTTATATTGAACTTATAAATAACAACAAAATAAAACATAAAATTTCAAACTAAAAACATCCAGACTTAGCTATATTAAGTACTAAATGCTACCAGACTGTTAAGGAAGTAACACCAATATTTATCAAATTATTTTACAAAATACAAAAGAAATATTTCCAAACTCATCTATATGAACTAAATGTTACCTTCTTACCCAAACCATATAAAGATATAACAACAAAAATATTATTACCTAATTTCTCCCAATGAAGATAGATGAATTATCAATAAAATACTTATGCATTGAATTCAGAAGTAGATCAGAGAAATCAATTAACATGAAGTTGGCTTCATTCTAGAAATGGTGTAGGAGGTCTTTCTGCCTATGTGCTGCTTTCATTGGTTGAATAAAGAAACTGCCTTGGCCTTTTGATAGGAAAGAAATCAGTTAGGTGGAGTAGACAGAACTGAATGCTGGAAAAGAAGACAGATAGGCAGAGGCCATGAATCTCCTGCCTGAGACAGACATAGGTTAGAATCTTGCCAGTAAGCCACAGCCACATGGTGATACACAGATTTAATAGAAATGGGTTCATCAAGATGTGAGAGTTAGCCAATAGTAAGCTAGAGCTAATAGCCAAGCAGTGTTTTAATTAGTACAATTTCTGTGTAATTATTTCAGGTGTAAGCTAGCTGAGCAGCCAGGACAAATAAAGGGTCCCGTGCTCCCATCAACATAGGAATATGGGGTTAGTTCAATAAATGCAAATAAATGAATAAAATGTATTCCATAATAGACTCAAGGAAAGAAATCATGTAATCATCTTGTGATGGTAAGAATGAAAATGTCCCCCATAGTCTCGCTGATTTGAATATTCAGTCACCAGGGAGTCGCATTATTTGAAAGGTTTATGAAGAAAATGTGTCAATGGGCAGGGTTTTGAGGTGTCTTTTTGTTTTGGTTTGGTTTTTTTGTTTTTGTTTTCGAGTCAGGGTTTCTCTGTAGCTTTGGAGCCTGTCCTGGAACGAGCTCTTGTAGACAAGGTTGGCCTTGAATTCACAGAGATTCTCCTGCCTCTTCCTCCTGAGTGCTGGGATTAAAGATGTGAGCCACCACTGCCTGGCGAACTTTGAGGTTTCAAAAAGGCTTCTTCAAAGCCTAGAATCTCTCTCTTCTTGCTTCCTGTGGATGTGGCTATTAAACTTTCAGCTACTTCTCCAGGACATGTCTGTCGGTGTGTTCCCATGCTTCCCACCATGATGATAATGGACACCTCCGAAACTATTAACAAACTCCAGTGAATTGTTTTCTTTTATAAGGGATACTGTGTCATGGTGTCTCTTCAAAGAAACAGGACACTGGCCGAGACAGAAGTTGGTAACAGGGATTGCTTATGTTGCACATTAGTGGAATGAGGTCTTTGGGAATTTTGATTGGAAAAGCAGGTGAATTCTTTATGCAGGATTTGATGGGCCATCATAGTAGAACCATACAAAACAGAGCTGTGGGAAATTTGAACTGTGGGGAGCTAATGCAAGAAGTTTCAGACTACCTGTAAGTGCTCTTGAGATATTTTGGGAAAGCATGTGGCTGCTTTCTTTCCTTGGGGCTAAATTGAAGAGGTTTGTATTCATGGCTTTGGCAGTGGATATATCAAGACAGCCTAGTATTGACCCTGTCATGTAGTTATTAGTAGTCAACTTTCATGCAGATCTACAATGAAAAGGAGCAAGCTGAGCATTGAAAAACAGAAAAAGTATGGTATGGAGAGAATGGAAGCAGCAGGAAGGGTCCTGTGCTCAGGGAGATTAAAAATTTAAGAAAAAGCCTGATTTTCAATGGAGTGATGGAAGTGGTAACCTCAGGTTAAGACCACACCCAGCTAAGCTTCCAACTTGTGGAGAGAAGTGAAAGAAAAGTTTAAGCAGCTTAGAGAAGGCTGCAGGAGTTCCTTTGTTCGGAGGGGGCTTCTTCTTCCAAGCCTGCCCTTTTGACTTGGCTAGCAAGTGGCAGTGATCCAGCACCTGCAGATCCATCTAGGGCACCCACCCTTTTGACTGGGCCAGCGAGTAGCCCTGATCCAGCGCCTGCGGATCTATCTGGACCAGTAAGTGGGTCCCAGCCCAGCTGCCAAGGTGCCCCGGAAGGGGAGTAGAGACACCCTCCAATCCCTGAAACTTTCTGGCCAGTCAGGGGGCTTTCCACTCCCCACTGGCTTTTCTGCTCATCTTACCCTAGCTTGCCCCCATGCGCCCCCTTCCATCTGCAGGGTCGTAGGTCCCCCGAACCCAGCCTACTTCAGGGCTGAGGCGCTGGGGAAAAACTGGTGAATGCAAGGTTACAAGGGTTCCTTTATTTGTAGCAGGCTTCCTCTTCCAAGCAAGCCCTTTTGACTTGGCCAGTGAGGGGCCCTGATGCAATGCAGGCAGATCCATCTGGACCACGAGTGCCCCTGATCCAGTGCCGGGGGATCCATCCATATAGTAAGTGGCCCCTATCAAGTACCAGTTGATTTATCTGGAAGGGAAGAGATGGGCAGGCGCCAATCCAAGAATTCCTCCAACAACCTGAAAAGCAACACGATAACACCAGAATCCAGCGATTATGCAACAGGAAGACCTGAGCAACATAATCCAGAAGAAGTAGAAGAAATCGACCTTAAAGGTAACATTATGAAAGTGATAGAGTCCATTAAAAAAAGGTGGAAAAGTCCTTTAAAGAAAGGGATGAGAGGACTAACAAAAAGTTGGAAGAAATGAATAAATACCTCAAAGATAGCCTAGAAAACCAAGAAAAAGCAATCAAACAGGTAAAGGAAACAGTTCAAGACTTGAAAACTGAAATGGAGGAAATGAAGAAAACACACACTGGGAGATGGCTGGATATGGAAAAGCTTGAGAGATGAACAGGAACTACAGAGACAAGTATAACAAAGTGAATAGAAGAGATAGAGGAAAGAATCTCAACGTTGAAGATACGATAGAGAAAATGAGCTCACTGATAGAAGAAAACAACAAATCCAACAAATTCGTAACACAAAACATCCAGGAAATCTGGGACACCATGAAAAGACCAAACCTAAGAATAATAGGGGTAGAAAAAGGAGAAGAATTACAGGTCAAAGGCCCAGAATATATATTCAACAAAATTACAGAAGAACACTTTCCCAACCTAAAGAAGGCTATTCTTATGAAGGTTCAAGAAACTTACAGAACACCGAATAGACTAGATCACAAAAAAAAAAAAAAATCTCCTCACCATATACTAATCAAGACAAAAAACATACAGAATAAAGAAAGAATATTAAGAGCTGCAAAGGAAAAAGGTCAAGTAACATATAAAGGTA
>JAQHUG010000166.1:2014807-2074467 GCA_028555095.1 Dicrostonyx torquatus
GAATGAACGAGCAGCCTCTGCCTACATGTTCTAGGAGCTGGAGAGGGGGTTCAGTTGTGGAGAGCATTTTTTGGTCATTACTAGACTGAAATTGAGTCCCTAATGCCCATGTCAGCATCCTCATGATTCCCTTATAACTCCAGCATCAGGTGATCTGACAATCTATTCTCGTCCCAGAAGACATTTGTGTGTTGGTGAACACACACACACACACACACACACACACACGAATAAAATAATCTTAAACAAAAAGACGCATGAGAAAATGCTCAGAGCTGATTGGTACTTTCAGAAAATTAACATACAAAAATCAGTAGCTTTCCTACATACCAATAACAAATATGCTGAAGAAGTTAAGGCAACAATCCCATGTACAGCTGCCTCAAAACACAAATCTTGTAATAAGGAACTAAGAAACTAAATAACTAAGAAAGTTAATAAGTTACAAAGGCAGCAACGAGCTCTACAATAAAAACTGTCAAACTCTGAAGAAAGAAACTGAAGAAATCACCACAGGATGGAAAGACATTCCGTGCTCAAAGATTAGTAGAAGAACTTTATGAAAATGCCTATTTTACTAGATGAAATCTGTACTTTTAATGCAATTCTCATTAAAAATTCACATGTCATTCTTCACAGAAATAAGGGGAAAAAATTAAAATTCACATAGAGAAAACTCCAGCTACCCAGTACATTCCTGAGCCAACATGATTCTGCAGGAGGTATCATCATACCTGATTCCAAGCTACACTACACAACGAAGACAACAAAGGCAGCAGCACGGTACTAGGATAAATGGTCACTCGGACTAAGTAGTGGTGACAAGGCTTAGAGCAATTGACACTAAGAGTAGGGGTCAAGGTCTGCACAAGGAAAGTGGACCTGACTAAGGTGGGATGACATGGAGTGCATGCACAATGTTGCGTAACAGTTCGAGGAAGAGGGGAGGAGATGGCAACGGGGGCTAGTAAGAAAGTACGCCCTACTGTGGGAACAGGCTTTTCAGAAGTTGGACATTGCCCTGAGCTTTCAAACAAGTTGAGACCATTCAAAGCAATGTACCCAATCTGTTACCCCACTGTGCGTGTACTAAGTTTAACTTTTCTTAAAGAACACAATATAACCAATCTTACTAAGCCTTGAAGTTCCCATGGAATCAGCTTTTACAAACTAAGCTAAACATAGTTTTCAAATCTTAAACTACATATTCTTCCTTGTCCCTGACCCCAAAATTGTGTGTGTGCATGCGCACATGTGCATACCCATACATGCATGTATAAGTATATTTTGTGATAACTAATGTATGGCAGGAAAAGAGAATAACTTTCTTAAGGAGGATGGCTAACACAGTTACCCCATCCCAAATGACAGAAGGACGCATGAGGTGGCCACTTGAAATGCTAGCTACCATCTCTCTGGACCAGGAAGAGTTGTGGTACGCCAAACCGTTCATTCACAAGCCACTCATGCCATTCCCCTGCTCTCGCTGTCTCAAAAGCCTTTGTAGCCTCTGGATCTTCAGCTTGGTGGAGCAAGGAAGAACCCATCTCCTTTGTTTGTTCTCCTTCCCAAACTCCTGGCTGTTGTCCTTGTTACTAGGTACAGGTAACATAAAATATAAAGTCCCTGTCCACTGTGCACGTGTCCTCTAGGCACGTGTTCTAATTTCCTTTCTGTTGCTGTGATAGAACACAGTGACCAAAAGAAACACGACACAAGAAAGGTTTATCTGGTTCTAATTCAGTTTACGCTCCATTCCTGTAGGACGTTAAAGTAGCCTCACATCATGTCAAGAGCAGAGAGGAAACGGGCACATGTATGCTTACTCACTTGCTTGTTTGCTCTCAGCTAGCTTTCTTCTCCCATCTTTCTACACCACTGAATATCAAAACAATCCCTGTCAGGCATGCCCTCTGGCCAACCGGATCTAGGTAAGCCCTCATTATGACTCTTTTTCCAGGTGCTTCTACATAGTCAAGGTGACAGTTTCCTAACCAGCACAGAATGGCATGGAGCTTTCATTGTCAACAATGTTTAAGGACATTCAAACTGACATGGTAAACAGGGATCAGAGTCCGAGCCCTTAGGCGAACCCTTACAGCTGGGCACAGGTCAGTGATGAGCCATGGTACAGTGCAGCTATACAGAGAAAGTGGAGGTGCATCTGGCACCCCCACACAGCATCTGGCAGGTGACCTGGAGGTAGGATTCTGCTTTCTGCAGCAGGTTACAGTGACCAACACCACCACAGTAAGCCAACTGAGCAGATACCAACCGTAATAGCAGCAGATTTTATTCAATCGAAACCACTAGGTGCCAGAAGAAAAGTAAGATGCCCCACACATACTACCTCTCATCTTTACAGCAATCAGCTTCAGAGCTAAGGAAACAGCACACAAAGGGGAAGTAACCTGTCTCAATGGTATCTGTGTAAGATACACACAGGTGGTGTCTAAGAATCTGGTCATGGTTGTTTGACTCAAAAGTCCGTGCTTTTTTCTTTACTAGAACATATATTGGCTACTGATTCTCCAACATTAAAAAAAAAAAAAAAAAACACAAGAGAAATTTGGTTTTCAACTGACAGGCAGCTGGGAAAAGCAACATAAAGAAGACATTGCCTCTTTTATTTTGATCACAAGGGTCAGAATAAAGAGGCTGAACTCACTGCACCTTTGATTGCAGTTCTGTAGTAAACAACAGGACTTCAGAAGGAAATTCAGCATCCTGATCTAGCTGCTGGAGCACCTGCAGCAGAAAGCTTTGTACTGCATGTATGTATGCATATGTAGGACACACTCCAGGACTGAGACACCGCAAAAATCAGTCCTTATTTGAAGGGGGAAAAAATCCAAACAAATGGCATTAGCATAAAAATGAACATGGAAAAAAATGTTAAGCCAGAAATTGGTTTTCGGAAGTTTCTTTTATATCCTGAATGAATGTTACTAAGCTTCAAGGAATTCAAGATCCTTGAGAAGTGAATGCTCATAGTTTACTGGAGCTTAAGACTCCTATACCACAAATATAATTTAAGAAGAAACTAAAAACTGACAGCACATAGCTTCAAAACAAAGTAAAAGAAAACAAAACCTAACACAAAGCAGGAAGCTAGAAGTCTTCATTAAGGCTACATTGCTATGGAAAGATACCATGACCATGGCAACTCTTATAAAGGAAAGCATTTAACTGGGACTGGCTTACATTTCAGAGGTTTAGTTCATTATCACCATGGCAGGAAGTATAGTGGCATGCAGGTAGACATGGTGCTGGGCAAGTAGCTTAGAGTTCTACATTTGGATCCAAAGGAAGAGCAACTGAGCTACTGGACCTGGCTTGAGCTTCTAAAACCTCATCCTCCAATAAGACCACACCTACTTCAATAAAGCCACACTTAATAATAGTGACGTCCCTTATGAGTCTGTGGGGACCATTTTTATTCAGATCACCACAGTAGGTATTTATCTGATTGTCAAAGTAAAACAAATCTAAACTTCACACAAAACAATAAGGCAGGTACATGTGTTGTTGTCTTGCTTTGCAACACACTGCTGTCACCTTTAAAGCTAAAAAGTTAACCCCCTGCCATGATGAGGTCAGGGCAAGGCACTCTGGGTGTCAGCAGATAACAGAGACACAGAGCAAGTGGTGTGTCTCACTGCATTCTGCACTTCCACGTTAGCCTTCACTCCTGTGGATCTTCAGATCCCTGAGACTAGAACCACATTCTGCATGATTCTGCACTCTTCGCCAGACCACAGCACACACCGTTCAGCACCGTCAACTAACTCTGTCTGAGGTCTGTGGTGCACCAGGCTTGGAGCCGGTAGTCTCCTACAACTTCCACACCAAGTCCATACGGTAAAAGATGTCTCTACTATCAGGGGAGGTTTGCACAGGTCAAGCATATTCTGCAATCAGAACTAGAGAGACAAAGCTGGGATATAAACAGTCGTCATGTAGGACCGTCACTCTGGTACAGCACCCTAACAGTGCAGCATCCCCAGCCTCTCCACATATTCAGCCTTATTCAGGTCAGCCTCCACTAGCTTGTCACTGCTTGCTCATGACAGTGCTCAAAAATTTACATATTTTATTAATTTTTGAGATCTGGCATTTTTAGACAGGTCTAATGGCACACCTCAGACCAGACTTGTACTTATGAACCTCTTATTGCAGCCTCTGAGTATTAAGATTACAGGTGTGCCCACCACATACTAGTTTCACAATCAGTTTTTATATGTGTGAAAGTTATGGTTCTACATGGCCAAGGGATCCCTTGTGAACATCACAGACTTTATAGTAAGAAAGTCCATGTTTCTCTCTCCTCCAAGTCCTTGCTCTTACATAGTTACTTCCCTGAGCTACTGAAAAATCATGGATCATGAGCACAGAACTATTACTTGAACCATACTTGGCCACATGTTTCTCCATTCCGGTACTGCTGGAGTGATGGAGGAGATTAACTTAAGTGGTTTATCACTCACATAGTGTTCCTATTTACTAGTGTACACAGACAACTCTGTGTTTGCGACCCACACAAAATTTAGCAAAATGATACTCCACAAACTATCAGCCACAAAAAAGACTCAGGAGCAATAGTTGATTCTTCTACTTACCTAAAGAGTAAATTAAATCTATGGAATTATTTCAAGACAGATTTCATTCTTAATCTAGGACTGGCTATGATGCTAAAACCTGGATGATTTGTGTAAACCAAGTGTAGCATCCTCTGAAGATTTTTGAGTACCGCTGGTCTATTCTTACATCTAAGTGAAAATTAAAGTGGCCAAAAGGAAATCTAAAGTCATTTTTCCAAAACTCTCCCCTTGCTTGTAACCTGCTATTTCCAGAAATGAATATATTAAAGAGAAAAATTTCCTTTTGGTTCCTGACCTTAGTGTTCACAGAGCTATGCAATAGCTCAAAATAAAATGAGATTTGGGAAGTAAGCAAGTTTGAAACATTTATGTTGAGAGTCTTGGCAATAAGACTCTTATCATCACAATGCTAGCAAGGGAACATTTATTTATGTAGAGATTTTAAAAACCACACAAACATTGCTTCTGAAACTGAAGGAGGCATTTGCATTGCTCTTGGTGTTAGTGAGTCAATCTTTGAAAATGCAAGGCTCTTTGGCATCAAGTTTTATTTCTTCAGTACTATTTTCTGTTAAAAAAAAACACATGCACTGGAAAAATAAAAATAAAAAAGAGAAGCTAAATGAAATGCAAAGTCCATCCAATAGGCTACCTTCTAAATTCCAGTTAAATCTCACACCATACAAAAAGTTCTGAGCAAAAATACAATGATCAAATAGCAATTCAGGTATGGTCATTGTGTGTTCCCAACCCAAATGTAAACTATAGGAAAACACAGAATGGATAATAATCATTGTTCCATAGATGCAAAATGTTGGCACCACTACTTTCCAAAGTAACCTACTACAGGTACAAACCCTGGGGAAATGTGGGGAAATGTGCCCATCAGTAATGACACGGCAGTTTGCAAAAGCCTCATGGGCTTTAATGTTCCCTGACTAGCATCTTAGATCAGACCTAATGTGCAGAGCTGGCGAGGAAAAGTAAAGAGGGATTTCAGAATGAAGAAGTAGCAGATTGCATGATGGGATGCAGAGGCGCTGGCAAGCAAAGGGCATCTGAGCAGCCAGTGATAGCTGGAGAAACAGGCAGAGCAGGGTTGGCTCTCCCTGACCACCTAAAACTCAAAAGCTCCCGTCCAAAGCCGAGGACACAGCTCATTGGTGGGGTGTCTGATACACACGCACATCTCTGTTCTGATGCCCAATGCATAAAAGGAAAGGAAATAGAGTTCAACCTCGGGGCCAACTCTTGTGTTTCTGGAGAGAGAAAAAGTGACATTTGTAGCAGCTCCAAAATCCAGAGAAAAAGAGAGGCCTGTAACTTACTCTTTACTTAGGAGATGTGGCAAACTAAACGTCTCAGACAAAACAAAGCAGCGGTCTCCCCAATCTGAGTCAACTTCCCTTAGTTTCAGCTACCAGTAGTCAACAGCCGTTAAAAATATTAAATAGGCCGGGCGGTGGTGGCGCATGCCTTTAATCCCAGCAATCGGGAGGCAGAGGGAGGCGGATATTTGTGAGTTCGAGACCAGCCTGGTCTACAAGAGCTAGTTCCAGCGCAGGCTCCAAAGCGAGAAACCCTACCTCAAAAAACAAAAACAAAAATATATATATATTAAATAGAAAATTCCAGAAGTAAACTCAGGTTTTAATACCTTCTTTTAAGCAAGGTATACTGTTATGATTCTTTTGCTTATCTTTCACTGTATTAGTTTATTAGTGGAACTGGACTATAGGGACATTGGAGAGAATGGCATATATAAGACACCTTAAAGTGCAAGCTGGGATATGGGTGTGGGACTACTGTGCTAGAATTTAAGTTAAAAAAAAAAAGTCTTTCCTAAAGAAGGTTGGCGTAGAAACCCTAAAACAAGCAATCTATATGGATGCAGTATAAAAGTCAACAGAGACATATAATCATGTATAAATAAGGAAAAACACTAGGTCCAAGAGAATGGCCCACCCAGCAACCAAGGACATTGCTGTATCAGCAAAAGGGGAGGCTCCCTTGTATGAATCAATAAGAAAACAAGTCCAGAAAGGAAATGCAGGTTTCCTTTTTTTTTTTTAACAAACTGTACAAAAGCCAAGAAGCATCAGAACTAAATAAATTCCAAACCAATCTGATGATAAAGTACCAAAAGCAAAGCTGCAGATGTTTGCATGCAGTTTAAAACAAACATTAAAACTGAAACAAAAAAATTATATCAGCCAGGTTTCAGAAAAACACACAACCTGAGGCAGGGCATAATTATTTGACACCGCCATTTAAAGACACTAGTTGCTAGTCACTGCGATGGGCATTCCTTGTATTTGGCTGCTGACCACATCAAGCAGCTACTTCTTAAGCCAGAGCCTTTACAAACTGAATATAGTGCACTGGACAGGAGTTATTAGTACGGTAGGCAGACTACTACCTCTGAGACCTCTAGTCAGGAGTCTGGAACTTTGATTTTATTTTACTTTATTTCAGTAAGACTCATTCAAGAAGTTCAAATACATATATCAGTTGATGAGTAACGTGGCTATTTCCAATTTCTGTCTATTATGAATAGAGACACAATGAGAGTAGATGAGCAAGTATCTCTATTGTGGGATACATAGCCCTTTGGGTATGTCTTGAGGCAGACCTGTTCCCAGCTTCCTGCATTGCCAAAGCAGTTGTACAAGTTTGCACTTCTACAAGCAAGGGATGAGTGTTCCCCTTTCCTTGTACCATCCACCAGGAGTTGTCATTTGTTTTATTAATCTTGGCTATTCTGACTGAAGTAAGATGAAATCTCAAAATAGTTCTACTTTGCATTTCCGTCATGGCTAAGGATATTAAACATTTCATTAAGTATTTCTCAGCCCAACCACTTTTGTTTCATCTTTTAAGAACTCTCCATTTATTTCTGTCGTCAATTTTTAGATAGGGTAATTTGTTTTCTTGATTGTTTTTATTACATTTACACAATGAAATATTAACCAGCTGTTAAGAAAAATGAAATTAGGATACTTGAAGCTAAATGAACAGGGTTAGAAACAATCATCCCGAGTGAGGCAACCAGACCTAAAGAAGACAAATATTGCATGTTGTCTCATATTTGTGGATTCTTGAGATGTTTGTGTATGCTTTTAAATTTTAGATATGCATGTATTGATCTGAAAAATCACAGAGGTTATAGGTAGCTAATAAGGGACAAGGGTAGAACAAGGGGATATTCCAAAGAAAGGGAGATGGAGTATAATATTATATAGAGAGAAAGGGGAAGATAGGATAAAAATATTAAATACGGAGGATTGGAAGGCAGGGTAATGGGCAGTGGTGGTGCACAGCTTTAAACACAGCACTAGGGAAGCAGTGGCAGGTGGATCTCTGTGAGTCCGAGGCCAGCCTTGTTCTACAGACCTAGTTCCAGAACAGCAAGGCTACACAGGAAACCCTGTCTCAAACACACACACAAAGCCTCCTGGAAGGCAAGGTAAGGAAGGAACATGGGTAGGACCAACCAACCAACCAACAATAAAGGTCACTTCAAAAGTCATACGGAAACATACTATCATAGAAGCTTCCTAACATATAGGAATTACATATTCCTAAATCCCTAAACATTACAGACTATTGACAAGGCTATCAGTTACTCTCCACAACCTGAAGGTAAGGCTCTATTGCTGAAAACAAAACTTACCTATGCTACTGCACATGGAGAATCGAGCTGGTGCCCAGCTAGAAACTTCTACCCTCCTGATTAGCATTCATGGTACTAGAAGGTCCACAGCAGCTGTGGTTATCTGTACAAGATCAAGTCAGTCAACAGTCTGGCATGAGGGTGGGTGCTTCATGGGCTCCCACCCCTAACTAAGGAGCTATAGACACTTGATGGCTTGCAGGGGAAAGAGAGCTAGAATTTTATTATGTGACTCCTTTAGGCTGACCACACACCAGTGGATGGCCCCACATCTAGAAGTATGTAGAGAACATACATTGGGAGTTGATGAGTTATTAAATTAAAAAAACAGTCAGAAAGAGCCAGATGATAGTGGTGCATGCCTTTAATCCCAGCACTCAAAAGGCAGAGGCAGGAGGATCTCTGTGAGTTTGAGGCCAGCCTGTTCTACAAAATAAGTTCCAGTAAAGCCAGCCAGGGCTGTTACACAGGGAAATATTGTCTCAAAAAACCAAAAACCAAAACAAAAGAAGAAAATGATACAGGTCTTTTCCTTTCAAAGTACGACCCCTCTGTATCTAGAATTGGTAGAGAGAGGGACATACCGATATCTCTACCTTTTATGGATGAACTTATAGCTTTACAATAATAAACCTTAAAAGAGACCAATGCCTCGCTGGCCCACAGCTGACCAAGAGGGTGTGTTACAGCTCACACTTCATCTTGGTGTGATCAGGAACTTTATGGATACATCCTGAAGTTCACCTGAGCCACTCACATCAAACTCACCTTATTCTCAATCTCTCCTCATCTAATCTGCTACAGCCAGAGTCAAAAATCAGGCTGGCAAGAGGTGAAATCGGATTTTTCTTCCTTTGCCTAACTGTAGTAGTTCTGTGGTATGGACTAGCCATTCAGTCTCTCAGAGTCTTGTTCTTCTTGGCATTAACTTTGGGAGTGGCTATGGGTTCTTTTTAGACATAAAATCCTAGAGTTGTGGGGGGAAAAAAACCCAAGAAGTTATTTCCCTTCACCTAAGTTGCTTTATAGGTTCACATGGTATATCTGATAAATGTCAACGAGAATTATTAATTATGAACTGGCCTAAACGAAAAGCATAAACATGTTTGGTTGATAAGTATCATTTCTCTCATACCTCATCTACCAAATACAATAGTAATTGAGTAATGATTTCACAATCAAGCTAGCCAGATGTCTAAGATCTTCTTCTGCTGGATTCAAGGTATTTCACATGCCGTCTTCCCTCCTCTACACAGCTCAACTACACATGACAGGATACTTACATATACCCTCAGATAGGTATGAAAACCCAACTGCAGCATAATCCTTCAAGTTTCAAGTATCTTATGTATGTCTAGGAGGACTTGAAGTGGGACAAGATTAAATAGCATGAGTAATATTGAGGATGAACTCTAGACAGTGAACACACTGGTTGTTAAACATACAAAATGAATAGAACATTTTATTAAGGGAGTCTGGAAGGCTTAGTATTTTTTCATTAGGTTAATTAACTTTGTGTGTATGAGTGTTAGTCTACATATATACAGGTACACCTAGTGCAAGCAATGCCTGTGGCCATCAGAAGGGAACATCAAATCTCCCTGGAACTAGATCTTGTGAGTAACCATGTGGGTGTTGGGAATCTCTGCAAGAGCAGCCAATGCTCTTAACTGCTAAGCCATCTCTTCAACATGAAGAATTATGTTTTTAAATCAACTAAGTTTGGTCTTGGCAAAGCACTAATAGGGAACAGAGAACTAAAGTTCCAATCACACCGCACTCTCCTCCAGTGCTGCGTCAGGGAGTTCCCATTAGTCATCCATGCGGTTCTCACCTTACTCATCCTAAAGCAATGCATGCAAACCGGGCACGGTGAAGCATGACTTCATTGGAGAACAAAGCTGAAGGATCTTACATTTGCCGTCAGCATGAGCTAAATGGTTAAACTGAGATTGTCTCAGAAACCACAAAAGGCAACATCATGATCATTATTGGTCATGATGAAAATTGGAAAAACATCCTGCCATAGATAAATGGTTAAATATGCTATGATAAACAACAAATCATTGAAACGATCTTCATAAAGAATACACAAAATAAAATTCCTGTTACCATGTTAAATAAGAGGGAAAAATTATATCTAGAATATAACGAAGGAATATTGAAAAGCATGAACATTAAAAATCCAATGTCAGGATCAGCACCTATTTCCCACCAGATGTTTTTCTTTCTGTCTAGTGTATATTACTTGTCTTAGCACAACATGTGCATGCGGTAGGAAATCCTACAGCCAGAAGTTACCCGCCTGCTGGGGCGTGGGCTCTTATACTATTTATGCTAAGGTAAAGAATGCATCGGGTCTCTCTTTTCTGGCTGCGGAATTTGATTTTTGTTCTCTGTTCCAGCAGAGGATTCCGATTTGTGAGTCTACTCCTAAATAAATATCTGTCTATTATTCTCAATTCTGAGCTAGTGTGGGATTTCTTTTAAGCATCCATCTTCATCTGGCACCCACGTGGATTCGAACTCCATGCCTACCAGGTGGAAGGCCTAAAGGCCTAGCTGGTCCATAGCCCAGAAAGTCTCCAAACCCTGCCTGCTTGGCTTGCTTTTACCTAAGCCATTTTTTGTAGAACCCCCACCATAGCAGAGCTTATTTAATGAGTCAATGTGTGCATGTTACATGTATATGTATATTACATGTACATGTGTGTATGCATGCACAAGTGTTCAGAGAAATGAGCTAAACTTCAGGAATCTCTCTACTAGAGAAAAAAATTCTTATCAGAAGTCATAACTGTGTGGGTGCTGCTTAGAAGGGCCACTCTCGGCCTCCACTACTTCCTTTATGAAAACAGAAACGTGTATGTTAAGGATTAAAGGTCAGGTATAGGCTTGGCATGTCCAATCCACTTCCAAGTGCTCATGGCTTCTAAGAGCAGTGTGCTTCCTTAAGCAAATCTGAACAGAGCACGTAGCTTAACTTGAGGTTTACAACCTCAGTCACATGGGTTCCACATATGGTAGATGAAAAAAACCATGTGCTGAAAACTGGGGGGTGGGGGGTAGGAATGATAGCATTAACAGTGTCAGAGAAGTCAGGACTAAAACACAAAATGCGGGCGGTCTCCATTTTTATCTTGATAGCCCTCTTGAAGGAAAGGCAGACTGAAAACGACTCCAGTGAGGAAAGAGCATTTGGGAGAAGGTCTGATGTAGTCAGTGTCCATTAAACGATCATTTATTCTTCATAATATAAAGTCTTTCTTCAGGGAGCACACTCAGGTACTTCAAAATTCGGAGATAACAGCTGTGTACCATGGGTCACAATGGAAGCTTTTATAAATTGCTCATTTTGAATGCCTCTAAAAGTCTGAAGACGAGAGAAACTTCCCTGTTTTCTTCGCGGTAACTGGGCCATTAGGTGGAATAAAATGTTCTGCTCAGCAGTTTAATGAATGCAAAGGACACTGAGAGGCACCAGCAGCAGCATCTCACTGTGAGAAATGGCAATTTCTGGGAAGAATCAAAAGAAGCTGCTCCCCTCTGTCACAATCCAGCTTAAACCTCAGAGTTAGCCCTGAGTTCAGGCCTCAGATTGTGGAAACCAGAAAGACAGCAGGAGTAAAAAAAAAAAAAAAAGCCTCCCACCCCCACCTCAGGCTTCAGGGATCTGTGGGAGAACTGTGACCACAGCTGTGGAGGCAGAGAGATCACTGCTACCAGCCCAACCCTGTGAGAGGCTCGCACCTGCTGATTGGAGCAGAGCTGAGTGCCCGGTGTGGAGCTGGGTGGAAGTACACTTGTGCTCAGAGCCAGGGAAGTACGCCCTGGCTCACTGGCCCTGAGCTCTATGGTCCCGGAAAACATGACAAGTGCACTGTGGCTCTGCTCATTTGTAGTTTTTTTCTGGAGAACTCTGTATATGCTTAGCATGACTAACGAGGGTAAAAAGTCAAAACTCTCTCTCTCTCCCTCTCTTCTCTTCTCTTCTCTTCTCTTCTCTCTCTCTCTCTCTCTCTCTCTCTCTCTCTCTCTCTCTCTCTCTCTCTCTCTCATACACACACACACACACACAGTAACAGGAAAGAGTTGCAGAAACATAAACAAGAACCTGAGCTGGCTGAAAAGCTGAAAAGCTGGGCCTGAGGCATCCGTGTCGGCCTCTCCCACTTCTGTTGTTTGATTAACACTGCACTTGACTGACCCCAGAGAATGTTTTGTTCTATTTTGTTTGAATTTTTCTTTTTTCTTTTGATGTAGTGATGATAGGTGTAGGCAAATAACATCTCTCATTTCAGGGACAGGAACCTGATGGACAAAGCCAGTTCTTACTCCTGACATAGTTGGACACAGGGGCCTGAACATAACTGCCTTCAATGCCCAACGTACCCAGCAATACACAAACACTGGTGAGATTAGAGTGGAAGTTTTCAGCCCAAACTCCTTCCGAAGAAGAACAGTACATATGAAGCCGCCTAGTAGTGGAGTTTGGAGGCGGGGGTGGGGTGGAGGCTGGGTAAAGAGATTTAAAGAAGCTAACTTAGAAAGCAAGGGTCAGAATGACTGGGATTGTTGGATGTACCACGGCCACGGCTAGGAGAGCCAGCGATGCTGAAGCAGGGAGGCCCAGAGGAGTAGCAGGTAAGTGCGACCCAAGCTGCTGTGTGACAGTGCTTCACATGACCCACATACTGATGTCACAGGCATCAATGAGCTCACAGATTAACTGAGATGGCCTAGGACACACCTGACACTGCTCAAGTGGAACCCCATCTATGTACCAGGCACTACACAGACACATACAGAGTCGAGCTGCCTTTCAGGCTACCCTGAGTACAGAAGTCACCCCTATTTTGAGATCAGAACACTGAGCCGCAAGGCTGCCACAAAGTCAGCTGTCAATGCTTTAGCAGGCATCAGTAGAATGCCCAACTTGTTGCTCTACAATAGCAGGCGTAGAAATGTAAGGTGCAAGAGAGACCCTTAAGTGCCGTCTCTTCCCACAGTATACTAATAATGATGATATTAGACTCTCCACACCACAGAAAAGCACACTATCCTCTAAAAGCATACAGTTAGAAAATCCCCCAAACAGAGAACCATGCTCATATTTGACAACAATGCCTGCTTGGTTAGCTGCTATCAGAGATATCTACAGCTCCTTGTCAGCCACAATCCAGAGGGAACTCTGCCTCCGGACACCTGAACCACTTGTACTACCTCTGCATCAGTGCAAGCTCATCAACAGAACAGGGCTGACTGAGCTGCTTATGAAACCTGCTCCTGGAAGCAGAGGGCTGGGTGGTGGGGCAGAGCACAGATGGCGTTTCCTTTTTAAATGAAAAGTTTTGGCACTGGCCTCTGTCAAGAGCTTTCCCTTGTTTCCATCTGGTTTTAGGTCTTGTGGAACACACACAAAAGAGAATGGAAAAAGAAAACTCTGCCGGCGTGCTAAACCACTAGAAAAGCTGGAGTGCCTGCCAGTACTTCCTCTAAGTCCCCAGAGACCAGAACATTCTGCTCAAGGAACGTTATCATGTTGTGTTGAGGGAATGGGAGAGCCCTGTCTTAGAGAAAAAAAAAATATTTAGAAGTGTGTATACTTTGGAGCAGATAGTCTCACATGTGGTCTCAGCACCGTGTTCTCTAGCTGTTCGATGGTGTGCAGGGCACTTATCCACTTAGCCCTGGTGGGGTCATCTCTAGAGTAGAAATAACAGAAGCTGGTGTAAAGATGAACTGAGATGGTACATATTAACTTCTTAGTTGTCTACTGCTGGGCTCCTCTGTTCAATGGGGCCTGAGAAAAAACATTATCATCAATTTTCACAAGAGATGATCTAGAATCATAAAGGCATCAAGAACATTTTGTTACATGAATGAACAAATCCAAGTTTGTACATAGACAGGTCACTATGAGGAGATAGCGAATTTTCCTGTGTAATCAGTTTTGTAAGAGTCAAATACATCTGCCAATAGCATCTTTGACTGTTCACAGGTTTAATGGCTTGGCTTACAAATCTTAGCATCCAGTCAAAACCAAAGGCATACACCTGTATGGAACAAGGCAAAGCCAAGAAATGGTCATTAGCTACTTGAGATAGTGAGGAAGGATGTTTGGTTTTGTAATTCTTTTCTCACACAACCCTTATACCTACCATTAAAAACAAAACAAAACAAAACAAAAAAAACCAGAACACAGACACTGAAAGAAAACAAACTGGAATCAAGCTACCCATGTTCAAATCCAGGTACTTTTGACAGCAATCGTAAGCAAGCTATTTCATGTCTGTCCTCAGTTCTTCACCTACAAAGAACTACGTCATAGCATTAACATAAGGGTAGAATGAGTGAATACAGGGAGAAGGAAGTAACCAGCCTACCACAGGGACTCCACTGACACAGGTACAGCGGGACCTTCGGGGATGCCCTTTATGTGTGATCACAGTGGCTAAAAGTCTATAGTCCCAGAAAGCGTAGGAGAAGAAAGTCCTCTCCTTTAATTCCCCATAACCAATGGTCACTACTACTACTTTAGCCTAGTGTTTATCACAAAAACACAAATACTCAGTAAACATTATGACAAAGAAAATTACAGTTTTATAGAAATTAAAGACTACAACGAAAGTCACAGAAATGAGACAAACTTTGTTTTGTATGTCATTGCTTTCCAGAGTTTCTTAATTCTATGCCTGAATGCACATACGAATCTTCATAATACAGACTTACCCTGACAACTACTACACCTGTAGATAAGTCTACTGCTCGGCAACTTAGACACGAGTAGGAAGATACAGTGTGCGTAAACAGTTTACTTCTCTATCACCATGAACAGAAGAATCTGCCCTTTCAAACACCACTGCTGTTGAGCTAAGTCACAGGGGTGGGGGGACTATAGCCCCAGCCTGGGTATCTTTTCAATTGAAAGAACATATAAAACTGTAGAACCTTAACCACGGCTAAAGAAAACACTTTTTAAAATAAAATCAAGTACCCCAAATAAGTCATTATGTCAAATATTCCAGTGGACAATCCAGAGTGTAAGACCCTTAAATAGTAAAAATGCTTCCACCTTAGTTGAGAGTCCCACACATGTTATACTTCTTCCTGAGCATCCTGGAAGGGGCCACATCCAAGTAACGACCAGGGTTAGGAGCTGCTGAGATACAGGGCAGCATCACCAGCTCCCAACCTCCTACTGCATACTACAGCCTTCCACGGAACATGTGTACATGAATTACCTCATCACAGTGCATTCAGGCCTTTTTTTAACAGGACAATTTTGTTCTTTCTAAAAATCGACAATAATTTTGAAAAGAACTAAGGTTTTCTGTTTCAACAGATATATAAAAGAATGTGGTAATCACAAAAATTGGTTTCCATGTGTCCCTTTTATGGGGACCTTAAGTGGCAGCCAGAGAAAGAGTTTATCCATTTATGAATATGAAAGCTAATATAAAATATCATACATACCAAACTAAAATGGGATTAGGTAAACAGGTTGCGAGGACAAAATTACAGAATGTTTAGCAGAAACTGAATTCTAATAATAAAGTAATATTTAATTTATAGACTCAAATTATCATGTCTTTATCCTTTGGATATATTAATAGTCCCAAGTCGAGTCTATACTCTAATCAGGCAAGCAGCAAATAATAAATCCAGACAACAGTCTCCCATAAGCACATACTACATAACGTTAGCCAGAAGTGTGGGAGGTACCATGAGGAACCAAGAAGAGGATATCAGCTCTAGCTTTGAACAGTCTAATGAGGTTTTCTCACACATGTCTGTCCATGTGGCTGCATGAATTGGTGGTTTATTTCTTTTCACTAGTAGAATTGGATAAATTCTACTGCCTATATATAAAATATTGCTTCACTCATCAACATGTGGGTGGAGATTTTAATTATCTCTGGGTTTTATGGTGATGAGTAAAAACGTAGGAGCATTCATAAGCTTCTATGTGGACTTAGTATTTTATTTCATATATATATATATATATATATATGTGAATATATACACACACACACATATATATATATGAATTCACTAAACATTGCCAAATTTTCATTGCTCTCAGATTTCCTGATCGTTAGAGCTCACATACCTTGACATGCTCACCACCACTCGGCAATACTGGTCTTTTTCATTTTTATTACAGGTCTTTTTCATTTTCATCATTACTGAGAGGAAAAAAATGGGAACTGATGTGTTCGAAATGCCAATCAGAGTGCCATCTTAAAAGGGAAGCATTTGTATACCATTTCAGAGTTTACCTAGAGGGATGCTACAAAAAGAAAATGCAAAGAAATCTTGAATTCTAGTTAATGATGTGTACACGGTTGTGTTCTGGGGGAAGTATATTTGTGGCTATGTTGGAATTTAATCTGAAAAATCAGTAAGAAAGACAGTATAAATTGCTCCACAGAAAGAAACTTAAACAGCTGGGCAGGTACATATAAAAGCAAGAATTATAAAACGTTAAGCTAGGCACAAAGTCAGGAGCTATAGATCCAACATCTTGGGAAGCTGAGGCAGGGAAATCACTTGAAGGCAGGAGTTTGAGGCCAGCTATGGGCAACACAGCAGGAGTGTAAAAAAAAAAAGAAATGAAAATAAATTAAATTTTTAAATATTGTGGGACTTGGTGGTGAGAAAGTTCTGCCCAATTTTCTGTGTGAAAAGTGTCTTGCAATGTCTGTTGCTCTAAGTATGCTCTTCAACTCACTAGCAGCATACTATTGATTTCCTGACGTTTTAACAGTAAGTTCCATAAGTAAAGCGTTATGTGTAATTAAAGACAAAAAGGTTTTGGCTCATAGAGCTCATAATTCCATAAAGCACAACAACATGATACTGGGTTGTCATGAGCAGAAACAAGTCAGGGATTTTCTGCAATTGTTTGTGAGAGCTTTCCTGGGGGCATGACTATGTACATGGTATTGTGATTGTACCAAGTACTGGGATTAAAATTGGTGTAGGAGGGTTCTTCTGTATTTGGGTTACTCTCATTGGTTGAATAAAAGACTGTCTGGCCTATAGGAGAGGACACAGCCCTTAGGTGGGCGGATAGACAGAATGGAAGGCTGGAGAGAAGGAAGTGTGACAGAGGCCATGATGCTCCAGCCCGAGATGGACACTGATTAGACTCATGCCAGTAAGCCACAGTCAAGTGGCGATACATATTATCAGAAATGGGTTAGTTTTAGATGTGAGAGTTAGCCAAGAAAAAAGGCTAGTGATAATGGGCCAGGTAGTATTTAAATGAATCCAGTTTGTGCGTAATTTGTGTATTCCAGGTATAGCCATGCGGACGTGTGGCTGGGAGCCGGGCGGGACACAGCCCGCTGCTCCCGCGCCTTTTACAACAAAAGATATGGACCAGCCCAAAAAAATTAGACCTGGGTGACCATTAAAAAACTATCAAAATCAGTAATCTCACTGTGAATAATTTGGATTGAGTATCTTTCTCCTTCCAAAATAATATCTTAATAAACCAGGAAAGTTTAGGTATATAGATAGACAGACAGACAGATAGATATCTTTATGGTCACTCACCTCTGGTTCTCATATTATAAATTATTCATGACATAGAAAAAATTTAATAAACACTACTTAAAATATATTAATATATCGGTGCCTAGGTGCAGATTTTTTAAGTTTGTTTTTTTTTACCACTGATTTAATGCTCCATGGCACTCAAAGGTTGGTTAAAAATTATTTGCAGACCTTGCCCTAATTTATACAAAATTCATCTCTGATAAATGAATAGGTACTTTTTACCACCCATGTTATAATTAAGTTGGACTCCCAGAATGCATAGTAATTTACACTAATAGCAAGAAGGGGCTTTTACTTCAAAACCTCCTACCCCTGGTCAGCTACAAAGAGCTATCCCTAGTAGTTTAGAGGAAACGGGAGAAACCAGGGACCACTCGCATGCGGATGAGACCACCATTGCTCTGCCTGAGTGCTGCCCACCCACAACTCAATTCAAAACATGGAAGCCTGTTCTACCACACAGGACTAATTCCCCCACACATGCATATCTGCATTTTTCCTTTTTCTCTTCTTCATAGTTTATAATTATGTGGGTTTTTAAAAGCAATTAATGTCCACTGGAGCCCGCCTAACCTGCATATTTTTTTCTTATAACTGTATCCTTAGCCCCTAGGACACTTGGCATATAAAAGATAAAACATATTGATTAACTTGTTAGCTAAAGCATTACTTTATCAGAACTGAAACGCCTCCAAGTTGTACATAAATCAGAAAATAAAGGCGGCTATTACTTTGTTCTTTAGGAAAAAAGCATAATGTAACAAATGTGTGTGTCAAAGCCACCTGGCCCTTTTCTGCCCTGGTTTCCGTTCTATTATCTGCCAAAATGTCAGATCGACTTTATGTAGCTTGTCACAATTTAAAAAAGAAATGATAAGGATGAAGACTTTCAGAATAAGGAATGTCCCTCTGTTAGAATGCAAGGAAGAAACAACTCTTGTCATTTTACACTTCCAACCTGCAGGACTTGGTAATTGTAACAGGAATGCGGCTGAGAGTCCCAGGTCATTATCTCCAGCTCTATGAGGGATGGTTACACGGCTTCCCTAAGATGAGCCTGTTAGAACCCCATTACCACTCTCAGAGACTTTATGATTAGAATCAGGCAGATAAAAATGTAAGTCTAAAAGACAAAGAAAATTGTTGACCTTCAGTTATAGGTATATACCAGGCAAAACCTGACTTGCCTTCTGGACCGTGCACTGTTCATTCAATTATGTGCCTATAAGAAGTCTCAGAGCAGTGAAGAGAAACAAGCTTTAAAGGGTTAGAATATTATGTGTCTGTGCTCAGCCAAATACAAAACAGAATTATTGGTATGCACTTCATGCATCGTTGGTATTCATAAACAAAACAAAACAAAAAAACCAACAGGGTCCAAAATTTAAAAAATGAAAGCATTTTTAACACCTTGATCTTACTAACAAAATCCTAGGCTAGTATGGAGAAAGCTTCTGTTGGCTGGAGTGATGACTCCATGATTAAGAGCACTGTCTGCTTTTCCAGAACCTCACATTCAATTCCAGCACCCACATGGTGGCTCATAGAGGTCTACATCCCCAGTTCCAGATCTGATGACTTCTCATCACCACTGTCATTGCACACAAGTAATACAGACATCTTCCCACACACATACACAAACAACAAAGAAAAGAAAGGATTTTGTTTTCTTTTTCTTTTTTTCTGAGACAGGGTTTCTCTCTGTAGCTCTGGTTGTCCTGAAACTCCCTTTGTAGACTAGGCTGGCCTTGAACTCACAGAGATCTACCTCCTCTGCCTGCTAAGTGCTGGGATTAAAGAAGTATGCCACCACCGCCTGGGCTGATTTTTTTCTTTTTAAAAAACTTAAGTCACTGTTTCTTAATTTAGCTCCCATTTGGACATTGCTTAATTATACTAATGAAACACAAATATTTTCTAAACCTAATTTTTATTTAGGAAGGAGAGAATAGTGTTTCCAGGTTGATTCCCACACCCTCTGGATGAACAAAAGTTTTCTTCTAACAATTATAAAGACATGCTTATCAAAATGCTATGTTCTCATTTCATTCTAATGTAAGTCTGATAAATTCTTATTTATCTAATGAAAAGTCATTTATTCCTTGAAATTAATTCTGATTAACTTACCAGATGCTGAGTTTTGCTTAAAAGCTAAAAACGGGTTTTAAAATTAAAGCTGCATTCCCGAAACACAACTCAAAACGATCTTAGAAAAGATGAAATGAATTGTGGTAAGTTTAGTTTATCCATTCCTATCGTAAGAAATATCATGGGAAATATTACAAATGCCCTTAGTGCTTTGCTTTAGGATCACTCGGAAGCTCGTGGAAAATTTATCTCAACTTTATCGCAAAAATACTTGGTGTGCACCCACTGTAAATCCTACAGATTTCCTCTCATGAGCAGAAAGAGAAAATAATAATCCAACCAAATTCTAAGCTTATAAAAACAGATGGTTATTTTTTCACATGTCTGGGGTAGTCAGGAAAAGCAAGAATTTGTAAAAGAAATCTTCTTTCTTCTGTTCCTTAACGCATCAATATTTGTCTCAAGGAAAACTGTTACTAATTGTTGGCAGTGGTCTAGGAAAAAAAAAAAAAAAACTGAAGCTCACTCTGCTAGTGGTAACAATTATCCAGAAGAAGGATTCTAAAACAAAACTCCCAAAGGACAGACCACTCCCTCCAAAGGAAGGAATGAATCAGAAAGTGCCTGCCAAACTCTGCAGAAACTCTTCAGGGACTGGAAGACTAAACTTCACAATCTTTTCAGTACACAGAAATCTCAACAACAGAGGAGAAGGCACAAGGAACCAAGACTGGGAGACAAGAGAAAAGAGTGGAAAGGCCGATGTTACCAAATGACCATGACTCCCAAACGCCTTAGATGAAGAGTTTTAAAACAAAAGTTGCTTTGATATTATTTAGTTTTCATTACCTGACAGGCAGATATAAGTTAAATATTCTCCTTGACCGCCAGTCGCCAGGAAAGGAATCTTTTTCTTTGTCCTCCTCTTGACTTGGACAGCGCCCAGCATTCTTTCATCGAGAGGTGCAAAAATTTCCTTGCTGATGGCAGATTTGGCACTCATTGTAGAGAAACCGAGGAGGGCACGCAGGGAATTTTCTGAAGAAAAGGAAAAGGCAAGTTGGAACCGACAATATGTAGGGCTAGTAGGAATGAGGAGGGAGTGTTTGCAGGTGCAGTGTTGCTCAGTCTGCAGTTTAAGCTCCCAATTACAGAGACATTCACAACAAGCTCTTCCTAGTGTACGTCTACAAAGGTGCAAAGGGAAAGGGAGTATGCTTGTCACTACCTGAAACACTCGGCACAATGTGACAGGAACAGCAAGCAAATGGGCTCTAGGGGGCTTGCTAATCTCTTCCTAGGCTGTGCCTCCCCTACCTGGCAACAGTATCTATCCTCTCCCTCCTTTGTCAGGAATAACACTTGCAGTTGAGAAGTCTTTCCACTGACTAACAACCCCTCAATGGAGTTCTTTATGCTCCTTCCAAATCTCTTTCAACTCCAGTGTAAATACATTCTCCTAATTCCACTCAGAGTGGAAATCATTATGTCATCTTCTACATAAGAACCACATAAGAAACAGAAGAGCATTGATTTTGCCAGTGCTCAGCCACTTATCCAAGTAAGGAGCTCTTGTTTATTAGACTTTACTAGACTCCTGCAGTGGGCACTACTGTCCCATGTTCCCCTGCAGAGACCTACCACCATCTGGACCCTTGCCAAATCTGCACTTTTTTTCTGCAGTCCCAGTGGCCATGGAATTCTAAATCCATGTCAGACTTGTGCTAACTATTTTGGAAATGCTACCCAGCAGGTCCCACCTTTGTGGGCTAACTGGTAGTGGGTGACCAACCATGAAGAAAATGAAGCAGTATATTATGACTCACAAGTTTCCCCCCCACAACACACAAACTAGTGCAGTCACAGCCCACACATTATATACGGCCTCCAAAGTTGTACTTCCCTGATGGTCTTAATTCTGCTTCTGTTTTTCATGTTCAAGATCAATCTGAACATAAACGCAGCTCCAGAGTCCTAGGCAAATCTACTGTCTTCACCCTTGAAGTCACAGGTGAGTATTTACTTATCTCTGACCAATATTTATTCGGGCAAGTTAAAACCCCAGAATTAGACTCACGGAGAAAGCTCATAGAGACACAAGGACCAGAGTTTGATCCCCAGAGTCCAGGTGGGAAAAGAAAAGAAACGGGCTAGCTGTGGTGGCATGCACGTGTAATCCCAGAGCTGTGCTGGTCAGACCAGGAGATCCCTGGACTGCTAGCCTGTTCTATGCAGTGAGTGACAGGCCAAGGGAACTCAAAAATGAAATGGGGCCAATGCCTGAGGCAAGTTATATAAGACTGATCTTTGGCCTCCACAGACACATGCACGCATGCCTGCACACACATGAACATCACATGTACCAATCAGAATGGAAGGTGCAGGAGAAGCCTTTGTCCTGCCCTCTCAGGTTGTTTGGAGTGCTGTGAGATCCTGCATACAGACTGACAGCGCAGTGTATGACACGGCAGTAGCTCAAAGGCTTGACGGGACTGCCCTAAAACAGACCACGTGATAGAGAAGTTCCCATTATATGACGCCTTGTGTTTGGTATTAGGAATCTCATAATGAATCAAGATATGGTCTCTGTCCTACTAGGGTTGATTACAGACCACATCACAGGTTTCACTGGTAGACAAGGGAAGCAACTCTGTGATTAATGGCACTTGCTGCCAAGCCTGACAACCTTAGCTTCATCTCTAGAGCCCACTTAGTGGAAGGAGAGCACCAACTCCCACACGCTGTCACCTGACTTCCATATGTGCATCACTGTGGCACGTCGTACCTCCTAAAATAATAAATATAATTTTAAAGTTTCATTGGAATTCCACTGATTTGTGAAAAAAGACCATGGAAATATCATATCTGTCTACATCTCTAAGCCCCTGATAGGAAAAATATAAAGAATTTCCTGATTTAATTTTTTTCTTTAATTATGAAATAAAATAGGTTCTATTAGCACCAAAAAGATATACTGATGCATGTCATGGGTCTAGTAGGTGTGTGTGTGTGTGTGTGTGTGTGTGTGTATACACTCTGTGTGTGTGTATGTGTGTGTGTATTCTGATCTACTTGTGCTCTCACAACAGTCTTTACACTGCCACCAGGTTTTCTCTCCATGTTGGCTATGCAAGAGTGAGAATAGTGTAGGTGTGCCGGGTTTCCATTGCATTGACCACTGTGACTGCCCCCAAGCTGGCAAAAAGAACTTCTCCCAGCATGCATCTGTCTTACTGTCTGTGCCTATGACAGTTTTATGATTTGTTGGGTTGTTGGTTCTAGGTTTGAAGTCTTTCATGTCTCCCACTCAGGGAAACACAGAAAAGAAAGCCAAGGAAGAAAGCAAGCCATGTTCTCAATTACATTCAGAACTCACTGACAGGCACCTTCCCCAGCTGGCATGGCATTGCTTCTTCATCTTGATTTACACCTTCTCAACCTATACTGAAAGGTAATATAGAACTAGCGCCACACTGTGTAGAAGACGTCCCAAGACAAAAGCGGCACACCTGTTTTACCAGGACCTTAAAACAAGCCATGCCTTTGGCAGCTGGTGAGCTGAAGTGACCTTTTCTACTTTGTTATACTGATATTCACATATGGAAAGGCATAGGAAAGATAAACTAGGGACTTCTCTGGGCCCAAGTTTTAAAATTAAACAAGCTCAGATTTAAATTTCAGATCCAGCATATAAGGCCTGAAATTGATGGGTAAATCTTAGCATTTCTGACTCTCAGTTTACTTAGCTCAGTGGTTCTTAACCTTCCTAACACTGCGACCCTTAAATACAGTTCCTCATGTTCTGCTGACCACCCCCAACTACAAAATTATTTCATTTACACCACAACACTGAAATTTCTCCAGTTATAAATTCTAATACAAATATCTGTGTTTTCCGATGGTTTTAGGCAATCCCTGTGAAACCCCAAAGGGGTCTCAATCCACAGGCTGAGAACCTCTGACTTCATACAACAAGAAGATGCCTTTACCTCTCTCTTGGAACTGAAGAGCTAAATAGGTTAACATGTTCAGATCACGCATTCCAGTGCCTCAATACTTTTGTTAAAAAAAAAAATCTTAAAGGTGGAGGATTTGATTAACTCCTATTATGATACAAATTATGAAATATCCTTTGAACTATAAAATTGAATGAATATACCCATGCAAAGTAGAAAATATCTAGAAGAATAATACTCAGCTTTACTTAGCAAATCCTCACTGTTTTTCATGTATAAATACACATAAATAGATGGTTTCCTTCATACAAACACAAAAATGGAGAGTTATAGACCTTTTGGAGAATATCATATTCATTCTAGGGTCAAGTGACATGTTATTTGTTCAGGGCTTTCTGAAGTACATGTTTTGAGTGTCATTCTGGGAATGTTAATGTACAGTGGACTCGAAGGAGAATAATCAGAGAGCAAGCCGGCCACTGTTAAGCTGCCTCACATCCAGCTGCACATCTGAATTCTATAAATTATTTTAAACAACTCTCTAACTCATTCTCAGGCTTCCACGGGTCATCTGGTCACCAGGCTTACAAGCCATTACCCTATACAAAGCTAAAATGTCGATCAGAATGGTAGCAGTTGGTAGAGATGGAACAGTTCAGGATAGGATGTGGGGGTTCAAGTACTTATATCTGGGGCTTCTGAGTCACAGAGATCCAGGAGACTTGTTTGCATGTAATGTCTTCAGTCTATTCTGCTGCACAAGCAGGTTTAGAACCATTGTTTTTGGTGGGGCAGTGACCCCCTGTCCTGAAAGACTTCCTTGTTAAACACACTAATAGAAATGTTTCCTGAGCAGGTGTCCATGGCAGATGCTCTGCATGGCGCTAGTAAAGAATCCTTAAGTGTCTACAGCCCTATTTACAAAGCACTTTCACATTCAATTCCAAATGTAGGTCAAGATAGTTGATGAATGTATCTTCTCAAGACTGCAAATAAGGATCATTAGATATGTATTTTTATAATGGCAAATTATGCCATTTTTAGCCAATTCCTCTTGGGCTATAGATTATGGGAAAGTGTTATAATTTCCTCTTGTAGAGATAGTATTTTAGCTGAAACCCACTGAGGCAGAAACGACTATTAGAGAAACGTGTATGCTGCAGTATAGACACAAGCTTGCCTCGAGCTCATCTCAAAAACAACACCCTATGGATAAGATAACACTCATAAATTTTCATTGCTTAAATACAGTTCCTCTGTATTAAATTCAGAGGAACTGTATTTAAGCCTTAATCAGGGCCATACTTACAAGAAGAATTTCAGATCCTCAGAACTCTCATAAGTGAGTGTGGCACACACATACACCCTCCCCGCCCCCACCATAATTCCAGCCTCAGAAGACTGAGACGGGATTTCTAGGTTAAGCTGGCTGATGAGACTAGCCATATCAATGAGCCATGGAATCAACTGAGAGTCCCTGCCTCACTAAATGAGAGGCAAGGTAATTCCCCAGATGCACACCCACCCACATCCACAGGCACCTCCACATGCTACATATGTACTGATTCATATCACATACACATGTAAATGGAACAATGGGGGGGAGGACTCATAGATATGGACTTGGAAAATAAGAATGAAATAGTGCAGTGTGAAAATATGGAGGCTCCAGAACAGAAAACGAGCTTCTGAATATAAAATTGCACTTGTATCTTTTTGCTTTTGTTGATGTCTTGTTTTTATTTGGATTTTGTTTCTTTAAAAAGAGGCCTCTATTGTAGCCCTGGCTTTCCTAGAACTCCCTCTGTAGACCAGGTTAGCTTTGAATTCATGGAGATCAACTTGCTTCTACGTCCTAAGTGCTAGGATTAAAGGTGGGGCCACCATGCCTAGCGTACTTACATACTTATTCCCAGAAAACATCTAGAAACAAGCTTTCTACTAAATTCATATCATTATTTGAATTCAAACTAAGAAAATACGCTAGAGAATCTTCCTGCTGTCCTCATTGTCACTAAACTAGAATGCTACCATAAAGATCTGTGATTTCAGACTTATTCTCCCCCTAACCTGAAAACCATGAAAACATACTTCACTGGGCTCCAGTGATCAGTTCACTGTCTTTGATTCCAGTCAGTACCATTGTGAGAGAGGAGGGTTAATTCTACGAGTGATCGAGGGGCTGGAAGACTGTCATCAGGGGAGGACATTTCCCTCTGTGCAGCAGCAGTCACCAGCTAGCTGCAGCCTGGACAGAAGAGTATCAGACATACGCCAGCTTACATTTGTTCCAGTAACCACACACGTTTGGATAGTGTTAACATGGACCACTGACCACCACAGACAGCAGCCTTGGCCACAGTGATGTCTTTAAAGGAGGGAAGAGACCCATCATTGGCTACTAAAACGTGAGAGTGGGCTTTCTTTTCCATAAATATATACTTTCCTCTATAGGAGACACGGTCACAGGATTCTCGGTACCTCTGTCTCTTGTCTACTTCAGTTACAAACCTACATTACTTTCACCTCCTTTTTCCTTGTTTATGTGTTTGCTAAGTCCATCCTTCTTATAGGTTTAATAGTCAACAGTAAATCCTGCGCTTCCACAGACCTGTAAAAATTTGTTTACAATGTAGTATTGTAAACTGCTACATCCTAACATTAAGAAACAGTATGACAAAACCAAAATACAACAACAACAACAATAGTACTTCAGTCTGAAACCAACACCTACATGAGGGAGCATGGGAAATGGCCAAGCCAATTCCAATCATGTCCAAACAAAGACAAAACCACACGGGGTCAATTCTATACAGAAACAACTTAATTATGAGCTCTATTCAGTACGCTTGCTGAATTACTGCCCTTGCTTCACTGATGCTGAAGAGAACATAGAAAAAGGAAAAAGGGTTGGAGATTAAATTAAGCACACATGCATGTGTGGACACACACACACATACACACACACACACACACACAGAGGAGGGAAATCGTTAACAAGAATAGGATTTGCCTTTTACAGCAGATACCGACTACAATAGTAGGTAAATTTTAAGTTTTCTCAACTAAGGAAATTCTATTTCAAAATACACCTGAATTATAACATTAAAAAGCTAAACTTTGAGAGTGAACTTTCAATTTTTATGTATATGGGTTTTCTAAATACTTAAAATATGAATAAAACCAGTATGATTTTAACTATGTTTAAATTACTTCAAAATAGTCTTTAATCATATGAATTTTACACTAGTACTCCATATCAGAAAACCCAGTTTGGAGAATGCCCCTGCTTCACAGTTTGGATGAGAGATGCAGTGTGTCTTCGATTGTTGATATGTCACCAGTGCTACCTTCTGCCATGAAATCTTCCTCAGTCAAGGGGGCAGTACAAAAAAAAAAAAAAAAACATGATACCTCATGGGTCCGTTTTACTCACATTCACCATGCTGCTTTAGAAGGCAAGATTCTACAGCCTACAGTGCCTCAATTTCATAAGTGAAACTTACAGTTGGGTTCCTTAACAATTTTTGTGTCATCATCTGGCCAAAGACTGATTCCAGGCTCTACTGTTCTCTCCAGGGCTTCATGACTTTGTGCCTGCATAGCTCAATGAGAATATTGCTAGACAGACTTCTCCAGCTCTCACAAGTACCTTTCTATGCTACTGCCTCAAATTCTGGCATGAGAGGCACAAATGTGAATTTGGCATTAGAATTCTATGTTTATATCTGGAGAAGAGAAATTGTTTTATAGATGAGAAAAGTAAGTGGTTAAGTCAATTATTGTAGACCCCATAAGCTTAAAGGGCAAGCAGGAATCTGAACCTAGAAACAATCCCAGAAGGGTGTCTGTCTGTTCCTCTGCACCATCTTATACTGAAGAAAGGAAGGGAGTGGGGGAGACCAAACCGCATTCTAACTAAATCAAAACAAACTTCATTATTTCATGACTTTTCTTTGATCAGCTTTACTGATGGACAACACACTGTTGTTAACCTTGTCCAGCAACTGCAAAGACAACCGATGGGGTCTGGTCATTCCTTGTTGCTATCAGTTCGTCTTGGATGTGCCCATCATGCAGCTTAGTTGGCAAAGACTATTATCACATAGTGTCATTAAGATAACTTACTTTCATTCCCCAATTTAAACTGGGAACTTAATGCATAGAGTAAGGCTCTACAATAGTTGTCCCTCTCCAGGAAGAACACAGTCCAAGCGTGGAGTTGTGTGAGAGTTCTGAGTGCTTACAAGAATATTCCAAGAAAGAAAGACAAGAGTCTTGGGACCTCAGGTTTTTCAAAATACAGAATTGTCTTGGAATGTGTTTTCATGCTCCTTCCAGGTGTAGTGGATAGGAATGAGCTCACTTCAGCTGTGGTTACTCATAGGCCTCTATGGAAAAACATAATTTTCCCACGTGTGGCTTGCCTTGCAACTGTACACTTTACTCAAGTGATTCTTCTTGACCCTCTGAGAATAAATTATCTGATGCTCTGAATAAAGTTGACTACTGCATGAGGCTTTATTTTCCCTGCCATTTTTAGTCCCCACTCTCCCAGGGTCTGGGCACCAACTAGAGCACCAGCAGAGTACAATGCCCACTGAGCCTCCCACCTTTTGATTCCAGCCAGGAGTCAGTTCCTGAGAAGATCTCAGATGGTTGCCATGAGGCAGTTTTGTGAAGCTTGTAAGCTACTTTCCCAAGAGGAAAAGACTTAACTGTAAAAGACAAGGATTTCAAAGGTTTCTTCTGGTCCTCAGGGGGGATACTTCTCTTTGAGCTCCTTTACTGAACTGCATCTCCCTGGCATTTCAAAAGCACAACATTGACCTTCTTGGCTGCCATTCCTCATACATTCTATACCTTCTCGCTTCTTCTCTGATGCTCCAAGCAACCCTAGTTTGTCAGTAGCAATGCCTCAGGCTTCACATGGGTATTCCATATACTTTCCTTTACCAAGGAGGCTCTCAGAAAGGCTTTCATAACCTACATTGCCTTGACAGCTTTTTTTTTCCTACCTAACTACAATAATATTTAGATTGAAAGACGCTGTCCAAATGCATCTTGAGCATCTGGACTCTTCAAGTTTTAGTAGCAGAATCATCTTGGTGACTGTCTCATTCAGTTCTATCTAACGTAGAAGCCGAATTCCAAGGTCTTATATCCAAAGAGAAAGAAAGCCAAAATGTGGACTAGACGCTGGTTTCCCCTTCACTATAATGCTCCTTCCTATTGAAATTTAAAAAGGATGATAGGAGGGTGTAAAGTATCACACCAGTCCCATGACTGTGGACGTGAGAACAGGTGGGATGCTGGAAGAGCAGAGAGAAGACAAAGGGGAAGCTTGATTCCACACAGTTGGGATGCTTCTCAGGTCCATTCTTTTCCTTGAGAATTTACACAAAACTTAGTCCTAGTCTGCCATACCTCAAGTCCATAGATTTTCAAACCCTGATTTTAGGCCAGCACCTCTTCTACTGTTGGATATCCACAATTTACGTTCACTCATTTGGCTGTTAAGGTCTTAAGTGGAACAGGCCCAAGTGGACCATGTTGGGGAGTTCAAGAAGCACAGAATAACTCTGACCTAGTGCCAACCCACAGATCTCAGTTAGCAGAAGTCCTTCTATAACCTTGGTGCTCTGAGCCACTGTCAGGTGAATACATTCAGGGCAACTCACAGGCACATTATCATTCTGGGAATTAACACTTTGGCATTGGCAGTCTCCACACTGGGAACCAGATCAGCTGTTGTATGGGCTTCTTGGTACCTATTCCTGGCAAGCAATGGAGCAGGAAATAGGAATCAGTCAAGCCCAATGCTTGTCTTTGAAATGGTACCCTTCAGCCGCAATACAAAAACAGCACCAGGTGCCTGCAATCTGTAATCAGTGCTCTATTAAAAGGCTCTCAGAAATGGTAGGACTACCCTGATTTCCGCAGGCAGCTGCATGAGGTCCTGCTGGGTAACTGCAGAGTCTTTACAGGTTCGCTAGATACTCCCCAGAAGCAGTAAGCTGGGATACCAAGGTTAGGATCCAGCTTCCAAAGACTGAAATCTCTATGCGGTTGGAATAAATAGTGGGGAGAGAGCCATAGTGACTGTCTCATATTGTTACAGAGTAACTTATAAATCCAGGTCAGACTCAAGGCCCACATGCAAATGCAGAGTCTGCCCCATCCAATCAGCAGTTCTGTCATTCAATGTCAATCCCTCTTAATCAACAGGGTCCAGAAGATAACTAACTTCTGACCTAACTAGCCATAACAATATTTGATAATGATGAGGGAGAAAGAATCTTTCAATTGAATACTACCTAAAAATGAACTCAACACTAAATTTAAAAATGTCTCTCATTGACATTTTTAATTTAATTGAATTCGAAGGATACTCAAGTCCACGTGATCAAGAAGCTGGGGTCAAAGCCGAATGGTGACTTTTCTCCTACCCCAACCTGACAGCTGACGGAGAGTGAAAAGACGCCTACATTTGCCGTCGTGGATCTAAGCCAGCCTTTGCCTTTGCTTTGTGAATTGGGGTAAAACTATCTCTGAGGCCTGTGTCTGTATATTTGAAATAGAATAGTGTACCTACTTCACAGGACTTTTGTGAAGTCTTGTGTGGAAATCAGCTTTCACCTCAGGGGCCTTGTCCTTGACAGACTGATGGCATATCAGAATATCTGAGGGCATTTGTCTACACGTGTCCCACACAAGGTATTTGACACGAGCTGTTCTCAAGCAGCACCCTACTTCATCTTTCAAATCTGTGAGAAGGGAGAAGACATATCCTCATTTCTCCTGGATGGAAAAAGGTAAACAGTGGGTCTTGCCCCAGCAATCGTGCCCGCCTTCTACTGCTACTACCCTTATCTGGGCACATAAATTGCCAGCCTAAAGAAAAAAATAATTGACAGGACACAGCGGAAATCTCCTGCACTGAAAATAATGCTGTGACCTGAGAAAATGCAGAATGGAAGGAACATTTTTTAAAAAAGAAAAAGAAAATGCACACAAAGAACAAAACTGGGAGAGAACATGTCGTGTTCCCTCAGTGTGGCAGCCCTTTCTAGAGACAGAGGATTCTGAAGATAATGAGCAAAGGAGTCTTCTCCCCTCCAGAGAGCTGGCATTCCTGTGACTATGAACTAACTAATGCCACAGTTCTCATCTTACAGAGAATAAAAGCTAGTTAACTTTGGAACATTTTGAGTGACCTTGGCTCAGGAACACGGACTTCGGTTACCCCAAATTCCATGTTCCAAGGTGGAAGCCATTTAAGTTTTATAGTTTTACAAAACAAAGAAAGTCATAAAGCAAGGCAAGTTTAAAATACACTGAAGGGGAGATCTGAGAGGTGGATACAGCATACCGGAGAAAGCTTCTCTATGGGCTCCTGATACGATTGACAACACTCTTAGCTTTGGGTTGGTGAAAACCAGTGTGTCCGCTAAGTCAATAGACTCGGAAGGTTTGTATCTCCTAGTCATAGGACTTTATTCTGACACAGAGGCTGAGTAAGGAATGGCTGCTCCTGGGGCTCAAGCTAGCCAGGATAAGGGATTGCTACATTCCAAACTCTCCATACTACTGACATTTGAATCTGTCTGTCCATCTCTACAGACACAGCTTCTTCTCAGGAGGCTTTATTCACAAGAATAACTAACAAGTCCATAAATCAAAACATTAGCTGAGAAGCTGACCTGGCAAAGGAATAAAGCTGGTTTATTGCCATTCACTACTAATCTTCAGGTTGGAAAATCAAATAATTCGGGGCCAAGATCTTCAAACTGGTCTTGATAAATGTTTCTGGTCCTAGCATATAGTATTCCTTTCTAAACTGAGGTAACAGAAGTCATCTGGGGACAGGAACAAACTCTCTCTTCATTCCACATTTTCTGAGGAATGACTATAGCCTGGGTTCTTTGTGAGGTTTAGATAACACAGAAAAACTATAAAATATTCAAGAAAAAAGATGAAGAAAAATGAGGCAAGCAACAGATTAAAGTAAGAATCAGAATTTGCTGCTTCATGGTAGAGGAGGCAGGTCCAGCTTAATCCTTCAGAGACGGGTGATCAGGAAATACTTGCTCTATTGAGTCTATTTTTGAGATGTAAAGAAAGAAGTTAACCAGGCCAGTTTGCAGGAATTATGCAGGCAGCTCACTTCGGTAGGAAGCCTGAGGAAGCTGTTAGCTCTGTATGAGTGAGCTAGTAGGTCATTTCCTGTCATGGCTTCTACCTGTGATCTGTACCATGGGTGCACCCTGAGAGAAAGATTGCAGTCGCAGGTAGAATACAGTGACTCCTCTATCAGGAAGTTTCTGGACAGAATCCAAATACTTTAGAAAGTCCAAAAAAAAAAAAAAAAAAAGAAGTGATCACAAGAGACAGTGTGATACTAGCACGATGTCTTTCTTGAATGTCTGTTTGGTGCTGAGGATCATTTGAAGGGGTGTAGATGTGGAAGAAAAAATACGTGTAAGATTCTTATTCCATAGTATGTATGGATCCCTGGGTTTATTTTACAGCACCAAAAAAAACCAATAAATAACTCATGCCCATTTGTGAAGAGGTTCACTGAAGAGATGGAAGGCCGAATTAAGGTTATAAATGTATAAGTGAAGGCTATTGCAAGAATAAATTGTCTTGGTTTGTAAACATAGAAAAAATACTTTTTTTTTTTTTTTTGCAAAACACATTTTCAGTTTCTCTTGCAAGGTAAGAGGATTTGGCAGCCCAAGGACTGTGCTCTTCACCATCCTCATGATTGTATACTGACCAATCACCACACCCGCCTCTCTCCTTGTTCACAACCATCAGTCAGCCTGCCTTCCAGGTTTGAATCTGGCTAGTTCTCCAACAACTGGCCCACTCATAAGTCTCTTGCTTTCTGGTCACTGAGGATGTGAAGCCTGGTATACATACCAAGGTAAACAGGATGCAGACAGCTTTTCAAAGCACACAGTTTTTCAGAAAGGTAAATCATAACTGAATTCAAACAAACAAACATAAAACACTGGATAATGGAAGAGTGAAGCTGAGATACAAAATCATCATCTCTAGGTGGATGAAAGGAAGGCAAGATTAATAACAAAGCAAACATAAGGCAAATATTTTTATCACATAATCATCTTCCTTGCTCTGTCTTCCAACATGCCTGCTGTGCTGGAAAAGTGCAGGCCCGGAGAGACAAAGATGAACACCATGAAATGTGCAATGGGGGTGAGAGGAATGTGGACTATCAGGAGACTCATGCGTCACCAGCTAGCATAAACTTGCGGAGAACATTTCAGTCATGTTTATTAATAAAAAAAAACTTTCAAATAGGTAGACTCAGAACAATAGCAATTATGCTCAGAAATATTTTTCCAGAACAAATCAGTGGGTGAGTAGGCAAAGATGCATACCCCAGGGTGCATCTCCACAACCATTATAGATACCACCCTAGTGGTTCTCTTCCTCTGACATCCTAGTTAATGTTTCTGCACAAACGCTGGCATTCCATGGAAACTCAACTTATTTATGCATTCCTCCCTCCAGTCAAGCATGTCATTGTCTATCTACTATGTGCCAAGCTTGTGCTAGGAATCTCAGCCAGAAATAGGACAGCCACTTCATGTGTCATGAAGGAAAATTGATTTTCTTTTAGCAGAAGAATGCAACCTCTGGCCTGGGTGGGTGGACATTTAACATTCCAGCCTGGCTGGTCAATGGCCTGGCTAAGGAGCCACTCCTCAGGAAGGCAGGTTCACCTTAAATCATGCTAAAGAGAGCAGAGGAATAAGGGTGATGTTAGTGAGATAATCTGCTTTTTCACCCCAGAACTCCTGACCTTACAGTTGGTTGCTTAACACAGCCACACTTTGGCATACGTTATGGACTGCTTTTTGGGATTATTCCAAAAAGGATACCTTTTCCTTTTTTCTTCCTCTTTCCATCCCTTTTCTAAGTGTGGTTTTCCTAACACTTAAGGCTTCACTTCTCCAAAGATCCCCTTGTCTGTCATGTTGCCAACCTAAAACGGCATGCTTTTCCCCCCCTTCTCTCCTCTATTACAGCTTGCCTGCCTAGAGGCTTTCCTTCTAAAATCTAATAACATTCTCCTTGAGCTTCTGTTTGAGTCATTTCTTAATTTTTTTTTTATTAATGAGACTACGGAGTTACAAGTAGACCCCCTTTTCTCTAGTAATATATGGAAAGGCCCAGCAGGGTCGCATTGTCAGGGTACCAAGCAGATGGACTCTGAACTTGAGGGGAGGAACTGCACAACCACTGGCATCCCAAGGACCACTGGTTAAAACTTGGTGGCTCAGTTACAGAAGAGCTATGTTAGTTTTACTCTTTTTATTATTATTTTTATTGGCAACTAGCCATTCTTTGGAAGTCTTATGAAGCAAATATCTTAGATTTCAGTGGTTATTTCCCAAATAACTGGGGAATAATGAATTAAACAATGCCAATGGATCAATGTAAGACAATGACAGTGTGCTTTATTTAGTCCCTATGTGAACTACCTTCTACTACACATTAGGACTTCATCTGAATGTGTTTCATGTCTCTTTCCATAAAACAGAAACCTCTCTCTGTTTCTCGGGAAAGTTTCCACAGGGTGAGCCTAACTAACCCATGCCAGAAGATCTTGGAAGATAGGAGGAGAAAGAGAACCGAGCTACAGATCAGAAATTTTTATGCACCAAATTAAGATAAATAACTTAGAACAAATTAAGGCTGATAAATGCCCTCTATGCTACATCTCTGCAAAGAACCAATGACTTAATTAACACGAAGTCATTTGGTGTTTGCTGATGGCCCCAGTGCTTCTGGGCTACACATTGCATTGACGCTGAGTTATCTGAGAAGTGGTTATGTTACTTGTTACTATTCCACTCTCATCGTCTATCCTGATCTTCTCAGTGGTATGTAAACATAAAGGCAGCTTGCCGGACTTTGTGAGCTGGAGAAAGCAAGTGATTAAATGTCATAGCCATGACAACACAGTGCAGAAAATGAAATACTTCATCCCTTTTCTAAGCAATGAACTTAGAAACCACCTGGAAATTGACCAAGATAAAAATGCCCAGAACTAAACAAGCTTAATTACAAAATCCAAGTCCGATAGATACCTATTTGGTTCAAGGCAAAACTGAGATGCTCTAACTTCTTAATGAAGTCTGGGGGGGGGGATTCTGGTTTGATATAGATATACAACTACTATGCTGAGATTCCAATTTATTTATACCATGTCATTAAAGTACTGAAAAAATCCATCTGGAGAAAGAAAAAAGGAAGAAACAACAAACAACTTCAGAAACAATTTAAAAGCACAAGAGGAGAAACTGATGAAAAGGCATAAGAAAGGAAAGATTCCAAGGTGTTTCCATACAACCCAGTGGGAAGGGGTTATTAACATAGCAGGACACTCACTTCATGGGAGAAGAGGCAGACAAAGAGCGGGCACCTAGGAGTCAGGGCTCCTCCTGAAAAGCTATTGCATTTGACCTCAGAACATCAGCTGGGCTTGCTCATCTCTAGGCACTGGCTGCATTTCTACACAGAGCACATGTTAAGTCAGTGGTCAATGCATGGTGCATCTTCCTCAAGCTAGATTGAGAGGTGAGGTTTTCTCGTGATTGTTAAATCAGCGTGAAGAGTCTTCACCACAGCACATGACGTAAGTAAGGCAGACACACACATCATTATTCTATGGACTAAGTTCAAGTTCTAGTTCCTAGAAAAAGAGCAGGAGGAGGAGGGGATGGCAGTGGCAGGTGTGAAGGATCTCACAAAGTTGCCCAAACTGACCTTGAACTTACTTTGTAGCTCAGACAGACCTTAAATCCATTTTAGAGGAAATTACAATCCTCCTTTCTCAGCCACCCAACTGTTAATTGGCTGCAATCACTGGACTACATCATCACTGGTTGCTTCTTATAAAGAGCAGTAAGCATGTAGTCTTACTAAGAGGATCGATTATATTAGAGAAGATTTAGGGGACCACAAGTAGGAAATGTGTTATGCAATAGGTAGAGAAAAGTCTGCTTCAGAAGACCTTGGGTCTCACTCTGTGATACTGAAGAGGGGGCGGACCTGTTATATGAGCCACATGGGTATGCCTCTCAGTCTAAATTGAGGGCTAGAGAAAAGAAATCTTGGCCCAAGAGGAGTCAATCTACAGTGTGGCCTCACTTGGGAAAAGAAGTTAGGCCAGCCCTATCTTCTGAAATCAGACTCCTGAGAAACACAACTAATCCCACCCATGGGCTGAAAACACAACACATCATCTACCCGCAAGTCAGCAGTGAGAGCTGAAGATTTGCTGAGAAATACAATGCAAAGAAAGGCGGAGACAAGACTAATTATACACATGAAAAATTACAGACAGTGTTCACCAACCAATTGAAGACAGTGGGGTAGAGATAGGCAGACCAGCACAATGTGGGGAGAGAAAGAATTAAAAAGAAGAAAGAAACACATAGAACTTACTTGCTCATCTGCCTCTTAGTTCACATGCAAACGTAAGACAAACTCAACTTTCCTCCAGTAATTAGAAAGAACTGTTTCTTACATGTAATCAAATGAATCTAAGAGTCAAGAACATTTGAATGGTACAGAAGATAAAATCTGCAAGTGTGTGTCTCAGGGTCTGTATTTATAGAAGAAAGGCCTACTAGCTGCCCAAATTGGTTAACATGAATTGGTTAACACAGGTTAACATGAATTTGTTAATGAGTTGTCAATTTATCACGATTAAAAGATGTATATAATATAACAACAGCCAGTTCAGAGTTTTAAACACACAGAGAGCTTTCACTGTCTATCAGATGCTCAGCTTGCCTAGCTTTCATCACCCCTAAAGGCAAGATAAATCCAGTCAAAAGACACGTTAATGCAAGATGACTTTTGTACTTTATGTAAGAGGGAAACCAACCAAATCAAGGTTGCATTTCTCACAAACCCAAACCCACACTAAGTATGTTTTAAAAATGAAAACAGGAGCTGAAGAGATGGCTCAGCATCCAGTTCCAATGACGAAAGCTCTTTCAGAGAACTGGGTTCAATTCTCAGAACCAAAAGGACAGCTCCCAACTATCTGTAATTCCAATTCCAGTGGGTCTAAACCCTTTTCTGGCATCCAGACATGAGGCAGATATGATGCACAGACATACATGCAGACAAACACTTAAATACATAAAACAAAACTTTAATTTTTTCATACAATATATTTTGATTGTATACTATTTTCTCCTCCAACACCTCCCAGCTCTTCCCACCTCCCTAAATACCCAACTTTATTCTTTTTCTCTCCTTCAAAAAAACAAAGAACAGAAAAATTAAGGACAAAAAACTCAGTATAAACAAACAAAAACAAGAAAATCAACAAGATGAAAAAACACCAGAACAAAGCACACAGAGAGAGTAGCAACATGGAATGGAAAAAAACTTGGTGACCTCAATTTGCACTTTTTTCCTCTTTCTGTCTCTCAGCAGGCCAGAATATATGCCCTCCTTTTGTACCACAGCACAACTTCTTCCCTGTGCCAAGCACACTTTGGGGATTTTCATCTTATGCTCATGGGTCTGTTTTTCCAACCAAATTCTGAGCTATTAAATCCCAGCCCCTAGCATATCTTAAATGTGTGTACTCGGACTTCCTCCCCGAGGAAGTCCACATATTTACCCTAGGAGTTCTCTTTTAAAGATCACTTAGGTCCCTCACTATGAACGTGACCACAGTTACCTTTCCCTAGCTTTTTTTCCCATTACTCTTGCTACCCAAATGCCAACAGCAAGACCATGTCTCTACCGAAGGCACAGCAACCACTGCACATACACATGGACAGTGTGTGTGTGTGTGTGTGTGTACGTTGCATTACATGTATGGTATATGTGTATGTGCATGAGTGTGCATAAGTGTACAGAAGCACACATCTGGAGGTCAGATGATAATTTGGAGCTCTGAACTACTCCTTCCTCTTTGTTGGAGATAGGATCTCTTTGTCGTTCACCACTGTGTATGCCAGACTAGCTGGATTCTCCTGTCTCTGCTTTCCATCTCATCACAGGTGGAATTCTATAGCATGCTATTGAACCCAGCTTTCACATAGGTTGTAAATTTTATTTTCTTATAATGCTTCCAGGCCAGTTAGTGAGCTTTATCCTTTTCCTGAGCAGGTACTATAATATTTTATCTTTTAAAACCTTTAGAAATCTGGTTAATTCTTTAACTTCTTTCCTTGATCTTCAGATAGTAACAATATCCTTTGCAGAATAAGTTGTCAGAACATATCCTCACAGACTTATATTCATATAATTTTGTTAAGATTCCTTGGCATAGCTGAAAACAGTACAGTAGCACGGAAGAGTAGAGCATTGGTTTTACAGCTGGAACGTCACCACCACTTTCTACCGTCACCCCTTACCTTCTACTTTGACAACAGATCAAATGACAGGCCTTCTTTCTCTGGGCCAGGACCAAATTACCTGATAAACTTGCAAATGTCAGACTCATATGATATTCCTATACCTCAACCTTTGGGTCTTACTTCTCCCTATAATCACTATGAGGGTCATTCAAAACATTTTCAAAATCATTTCTGGTGTGACTTTCAGTCAGACTTCAGTCATTTCATCTTTAGGAGTGCAGGTAGGGCAGCGACAGAGACAGCCTCAAAGCACACAAGACACAGCAACCAAGTAATAACAGGAGAGGAAATGTGACAAACGAAAAGTGACAAACACAGGCTGCAAATACTAAAAAGGCTCTAGACAAGGCTTGGCCATTTTTGAATCACAGTTCAACCATTCTGCTATTCTTTGACCTTACACAGTGTTTGTTTGTTTGGCCTACCTCAGTTTCCTCATCCATAAAACCACAATATTAGCATCTACCTTGTGAGAGTGTGAGAAGAGTGATTATATAAAATATTAGAGCAACACTAACAGAACACAGTCAGCAAATGTCACCTATCACAATCTTCCTTATCAGACAAGAAAATCCAGCCTGCTCACACAAATAAGGAAAGCGAGAAGAAATGAACAAGACATTCAAGATGATGGGCATAAGGCAAAGAGGTCCTTTGAACATAAGGCGAAATGGCCTTGCCTCTGAATGCTGCAGCTAGACCTGGGATAGGAAGAAAACAGGTCCAACTCAAGACAGCTCTAGAGGTGAAGGAAGCCATGTCAGCTGACCAGTTCACCAGCAGAGGACTACCAGCTTCTGACTGAGAGAAGGTTCCTACGCTGCCAGAACTGGTTACATATTGGTGAACCCCTGAAGCCCTGGGCATGCCACAGGACCACAGCAGAACCCTCAGTGAGGATACCTTCTACTGGTTAACATAGAGTGCAACAGCTCTGTCTTTATTTACTTTGCTTGCTGCTAGCTTTAAGCAAAATTTCGTCTGAGAGACAGGTACTATGGACAGAAAAAAAAACAAAAAACAAAGAACCAGGAGGCTACTCCTGCAGTCTAAACACTCAGAGATTAGGACACTGAAGACGAAAATGACTTATAAAAATCATTATATAAAATATATTTTATCAATTTTTCTACATATTTAAGTATTTATTATATAAATATGTATTTTATATACAATAGTTTATTTAAAATATCTAGGTATCACATATTCAAAGATATTCAATAGCTATTTTCTTATTCTCTTATTTCTAATTCCAATTCTCTCCTTCCATCAGCCAAACTAATCCTTAATGCTCCTGAATTCTGCCTAGTGTCCCGTCCACAGATACCTCTGCTCATGTGCACACATATTTCTAAATATTTATAATTCTTTATACTGTAAAATACAAATGAAGAATGGTAGCAAAAGGCCATAATAAGAAGCAGCCCTTCATAGATAATTGTTAGCAAGTATACTGTGCGATCTTCTAGATTCTAAGAATATACAACTCATATTTCCAGTGGTACATTAGGAAGAATCATAACTAGCAGTCCCTTAGATATGTATATATAACATGTATATGAAGATATAAGTATGTATATACAGACATATTTATTTGCAAATGGAGAGGGAGAGAGAACATACCTCATTTTTAAGTATGAAAATTTTAATACCAGTATTTTAGTATGTTATTTCTTTATATAAATATGTAATTTTATCAGACCATTTTTCTAACAGTGTATATTCATATATTTTAGCTTTTCAGTAATAAAAGATAAAACAGTTACTGTGTGTCTATATGAATATTTATGTAAAAACTGATGCATTCTCTGAATGTTGATAGAATTGGCCAATCTCTATAATGTAGCACAAATTTTAATTACACTTTCCCTGGTGTATGTAATTGCTCTTTTCCAGTTCAATACTAATAATTATTAGTCGTTCTAGCTTTTGCTAATCTGATAAGGGAAAGGTGGGCTGGTATTAAAATTTTCATCTCTAAAGTTATAAGAAGGTGATCATCTTAGTTGTCCAGAAGACAAAAGAAGTTCCTTTAAAAAAATATTTTTCAATAATGTCCAAATCATATATTCTTTTTGATTTTTACTGAGCTCTACATTTTTCTCTGCTCCCCTCCCTGCCTCTCCCCTCCCCCCTTCAGCCCTCCCCCAAGGTTGCCATGCTCCCAATTTACTATATTCTTATGCATAAGTTAGAGATTAAAAATGAGGTCAAAGTCTTTGGGTTTAGCCACTGGGCTAAAGATCACATAAACTTTAGGAATAAAAGAAAAAAAAATCACTCATTGGTTGCCATAGAAACCCTAATTCTACTTCATCTAAAGAAAAACCAAATGATGTGTTGACTGAGCTCTCTGCCATTACTGGAGGACTGGTGACCAGACATGGGCTGATGTGTAGCACAGAACTCTGAAGCTATTTTGGCCCATTTATTAAGACTCATACATTTATACAAATCCACCTGAATTTATTGGATAGCTCCTGCAGGTCTGGCAGACACTAAAGACATAAATGTTATTGATCTGGGCCCTGACCTTGAGGAGTTCTTCTTTTTTTATTCCTATGTAAATCAGAAACCCATATGGAGATAATATTACTTTTACCATATAGAAATGCTTCAAAGACTTGTCTTCAAAACATCAATGCTGCCTGTCATATTTAACAGGTTAAAAAGTTCAACTTAACCCATTTCCAAAAATGAACAAAAACAATGCTGTCTGTGGAGCATATGCAGCTTTTTAAGTCTTGGCTATAAATGTTCCTTGCTCTCACAGTAGTGAACATAAACCCCCTTTTCATTAATTATTAGTTTGAAGAAGCCTGGTTATTTTTATAATTGATTCAGAGCCAGAAAGCCTTGTAATGAAGGATCCTTGTTAGCCTTGTGTGTGGAGATCTTAGGCTTCTTTGCTGTCTACATAGCACATTATCTTCTGTAGACGTCAGAAGCAGAGACACATACTCAAGTAGTGTAACAGAAAAAGAGCCGCTGCCTTCTCACTCCTCCCTGGTAGTCTAAGTCACAGACTATGAAACAAAGGGGTCTAAATCCTTGCAACTAGACCTGAGGTTAGACTAATAACACGACACTTCCCAAGGATCCAACGGCTTCAGGCTGGGGTTGTGGCCAGAATGACCAGAGCATGATTAGAAGGTTAGAGTCTTCAGCTCCATGCTCAAGAATTTATTATTTCAGTTACCACATTTTTATCCCTAGCACTTTTCTTCTACCTTTTCTTGCAGTTTTCATCTCCTTGCTAATTGCAAACATTTGACGTTGAAAGTCATCTACTGTGTATATTTGAGCCCTTAGTAGATTATAGTCTTCTGAATTCTTTTTTCTAAATTTTTTATTTGATAATCCCAACATCTGCATGAGGACACAGTCTTGTTTTGTGTTATTACTTTGTCCTTCCTGTGAGCTTTTATATTTCCTTTTGGCATTTCTTATATTTTTTTCTTGACTGTGACATAATAAAAAGTGAGGTAACAATACTTTTAGTATAACAATTTATTTTTCTTCATAATGACTACAATGAAGAGATAAGGTAGCACTATCTTCTATAATAAACCATTATTAAATTTATCTTTGTTTATTCTTATTTATTTCCTCATAGCAATTTCAATGAAGACAAACAGTGATAGTATCCTCTACAATAAAGTTTCAACTTATATATGATTATTCTGTTCAAATATGTATCTTCTGCTAGGTTTATGATCTAAAATGTATACACACACAATCAATAGACCAGCTCCCATCCAAGTATTAACCAGACCCCACCCTGCTTAGCTTCCAAGATCAGACAAGATTAGGTAGATTCAGGAGGTACAGCCATATACTAGACTAGCTTCTCAAATGACCATCTTTGATATAATTTAAGCTACTATGATTGTTGGACTCACACCATCTGTTATGGTTAAAAGAGAGCACCAATAATCTATGTACATTACAAACTCACTTTTCTTTATAACCCAGCACACTGATTCTGCAAGATATAGCTCTCTAAACATGTTTCCTAAAAGCAGTTATCACTACAGAATCACTTCCAGGCAGGTATCACAATGCAGAGAGTTAGATACAGGGAGTGTTTAATTCCTTCACAGGTGACCAGACAAATTCTGCTGAGACAAGACAATAAGCTCCCTGTTATCAGGAGAAATGATTAGATATTTTGAATTTAACTTCTGTGGGTAAACACCATGCCACTGTATGCTGGCTTTGGAAATCCTGTTAAAGAAATGATCATACCCTGTCTTCACAAAGTTGGCCAGAGTTAAACTGTGAGATAACGTTCTTGTACACTGTAAAGATTTGTCACTTATATTGGTTTAATAAAATGATAATTGGTCAGTAGGCAGGCAGAAAGTATAAGCAGGGCAACCACACTAGGAGAATTCTGGGAAGAGGAAAGGCAGAAATGAAGACACTAGTCAGATGCAGAGGAAGCAGGATGAGAACACCTTACTAAGAAAAGGTACCAAGCAATGTGGCTAAACAAAGACAAGACTTATGGGCTAATTTAAGGTATGAGAGCTAGTTAATAATAAGCTTGAGCTAAAAGGCCAAACAGTTTATAATTAATATAAGCCTCTGTGATTTCTTTGGGACTGAATGACTGTGGGACTGGGTAGGACAGAAATTTCTGCTTACAAGTCAGCACTGAAATACTCACATTGCAGATTACTAAATGTCAGGTTGGAGGAATCAGAGATGTGAAGATGACCTTCTGCTTCCCTGTCATTTTGGGAAAAGATTCTTACAAAAGAAGCCGGAAGAGGATCAGATATAAAGATCTGGTCAGTTTCCTTAAAGTTGTCTCTCATCTGTAGTAGAAAGGAAGGTCAACCGGTACATACGTGGATGATAGCCCCACTCTAGCACTGTCAAACAGAGGTACCAGGGAGGCAGCTAATTACAAAGGAGAGTGGCAGCTCTTCCTGGAGGATGCCCAATCTCCCCTACTTATTGTCTTAAATCCTGGTAAGTAGCCACTTGATACTATTATCACAATTAAAATGTGCCTTTCAGAAGAAGGATAACAAGCCCCCAAGGGAAGGATTTCAGCTGTAATTTTTATTAGAAAAACAGGCCTAATTATTGACTGCATGGCATGAGACCTTTTTCAGAGAATTCTCCAGTGCACCAAAGTGGATCTAAGATACAAATCTTACTAACAGGCAGGAAAATATCAGTTTGTTTCCTTCTACTAAATTAGACAACATAATACATGTAGCATGGAGATGATTCTTTGCCAAGAAAAGAAAGGCAATGTGGTCAAGAATCTTCCAGGACATGCACCTAGCATCATATGTTGGAACAGATTAAGACACATCTACTAGGAACTGGAGACATGGCACAGTGGTTCAGAGTAATTAGTGCTCTTGCAGGAGATCCAGGTTCAGCCCCCATCACCCAAATGGTGGCCTCCATCCATCTATAACTCCTTCTCTAGGGGATAACTTTTTCTGACCTCCATGCACCAACTCACACATGGTGTGTAGACATACACTCAAACCCAGAACATAAAATAAAATAAACCTGGAAAAATAAAACCTTTACCACACTTAAATAAAAATCATTTAGTATAGCATCACTTTCCTTTCTTCAACGTAATTCTTAGTGAGTCCTGCTATCAACCAAGGCCAAGACAAAACATCACACGAATCTAAGGATATAGTTTTCAACATGAACAGAACAATTCACTAAACATGAAACTAGTGCAAGAAGCTCTACCAGGATAAGAAAAGTCAGTAATCAGTTGATGCAGCAAACACTCTTTGAGCCACATAAAACACAGCACCAGATGTTTTAAACAGCACAAAGATGGCTGGAGTCTGGTGCCTACCCCTAAAGCATAAATGTGCCAATTTAGGATCTCAGGGGAACAGCAAACAAGTTGGTAGAAATAAGTCAATGGGGGCATAAGAACAAATCGATAAAGAGCTAAAGGAGAAGAAATGGGTTGATCTTTGAATTTTCACTGTCAAATGAAAAGGGACACAAAGTGTGTTGAAAGCCCGACTGGCTAAGATTTTCTTAGACTGCACACTCTAGTGCCTCCATCTCTATGTTCCCACTCTTCACATGCTCAGAAAAGTCACAAGTGATTCTTCTAGGTCCAACTCAATGGAATCTACGAAGAAATGAGGTCTTTATTGTGCTGCTCCAGATAATGTCACACGTGCAACAGATTATAGGGGAAGGGAAAGGTCTTGCTGAGTGGAGCTGCTACTAGACTTTGTGGTTGGACACCTCAACAGGTAGGAGATAAGCCTAATTAGATTAGGATGCAAAGAGAAAACACCTAAAGTTAAGGTATCACTTAGCTCCTAATAAATCATTTATTGTTTGCGAAATTAGAACTAAGTACTTATTGCCACCAGCTGAATGTCTCACTTGCTAATACTGTGGTTAGCTCTTTCAGGCTAGGACCCATGTTCCCCTCATTCCTATGCCCCTGGTATTGTTTACCTGTGAGGCAAACAATAGAACAATTGAGTGAAAGGAGGGAAAACCAAGCATCAGTTTAAGTTCCTTGGAATCTACCTGTAGGTGAGGGGGTTAGTACAGCAAAAGCAGAGACCTAATACTGAGTACAGCACACACACTTGCACAGCCTGAGCGTACAATAACCTCCCTCTTGCAAGGGACTGTCTCCTTCATGCTGCAACAACTAGTTTCAATAATCGGGCTTGAGGCTCCGTTCCTGAAATGCAGCCTTCACTTCTCTTGCTGACCACACATCATGACAGTATTAGAAAAAGAACTCACTGGTAAAACAAACCAGAAATGTCTAATATCTCTGCTCTTAAAATGCGGGTGAGGTGAGTGAGATGTTCTTCTTCCTCACGAGGAACCACAGATTCACACTGACGGACATATTGTCTGCACCGTGACTGGTTACTCGGTCATATGGCTGCACATAAATGCAAAAGACACAAGAATGCATTCTTGCTGTAGCCGCAGGAAAACCTGGTTTGAGGGAGACACTCACAAGCCTCTCTCCCTGTGCTTTATAGCTTTTCCTTCCACTTTGAAGATTTTTCCTTGCCATACATGTACATGCATGTGTGTACAAATGCAAATGTATGTAACTATTCTGCATAGCTAACGTCGATCCCAGATGTATAAATGCCAAGACTTTAGTACAAATACAGTTGATACTCTACTTCTGAAAGAAAGAAAACTCTAGGATTAGGACTCAGAACAAAAAGCTAACAAAGAAACTCTGCTTCCAGCAAGGGCATCCTTAAGGTCCTTATCAATCCCCACGTACAACACGTTCATGAAGGGTTCATGTTCCAGATCTCAAACGTTAGTAAAACCTAACATTTCTCTCGTAAAGACAGCAAAGTGGTAAGTGTTGCCTTGAGGCCTTACATAATTCCATTCCTACCCAAGATCTATCTAATCTTGGCTCAGCACTTTCCGAGATCCATTTCATCTTTGGCTTGGCACTTTCTAACACTGGAAAGTAGCTTTCTTCAGAGCTATCTCTCACAAAGAAAGAATGTTTTTCTTCAAATAAGGGGCAAAAATAACCCAATTAACATGTGGATACCAGGCAACTGGATAAACACTTGATAAATTAGTTACATATGGTCCTTCCAACATATCCAAATTAAACTCACGCCTTTGCAAAAGGAAGAATCAACATATGTCATAGACTCTTCCTATCTCTCAAATATTAAACCACTGATGTTCAATGCTCTGTCCCATGAATATAATAACTTACATATTCCTCTGACATGAGATTTACTTTGCTCTTCCTCGTAATGCCTTTTGCGTTGACCATTATTTATTAAACACCTACTGAATAAACACAGTCAGTAGATTGTTCTTTATTAATACCTTCTTTACATGTATCCTTTAGAAGGCTGCCAATCTTAGCAAAAAACACTCAGCCCCCATGAGTCACTCTGCAGACAGCTTTGCTAATTACAGGTGCAGGGCCATGCTCTGTCTGTGACAACAGCAGTAGTCACTCTGAGAGCATAAACAGTCACAGCACGGGAACGTCACACCCTACCTCTGTGCTACCTCATGCCTGTAGGTGCAATTAGAAACCACAACCAAGACTGCCAGCCCATTCCCTCTCACCACACCATAATTCCCACCTGCTTCTCTGCTTCTTTCTAGCTCATATTGGGTGTCGGTTTCCTCCACCAGAAGCCCAGTGTGTAGAGGTTTGTGCATGTTGTACAACCAAAGCAGTTCTGGGCATAAGTACTCAGTAAACATTTGTGGAAGGCATCAATAAAACGGATGCTTAACAAAGAAGTGACCCTCACAACACATCCCAGCATCTTTCCATCCCTCAAACATCGCAGAAAACTAAAGCTCCTTTTTGTACCTCCAGCAGAGTTTCCAGAAACCCAGGTTATTGTCTTAATGCCTGCACATGAATCAAGAATGGACAGTCTTAGAATTGGACACATTTTTGGTAGCTCACCAAACAAGAACTACAAGCACAGTTGTGACTCATTTCAGTGAGTCCTCCCCAGGAGTCCTCTCCAGACATCTCTTGGCCAATCCAGCACCCACCACATGAAGCCACAGAGAAAAGATGGAAAATTCCTCTACATTAGGAAGAACTCTCTCTGAATCCCATATAAACAAATAGCTCAGACACTGACCTAACCCTACACATGGTAAGTAGTCACAATTTTTTAAAGAGGGAAAAAATGTAGCTCCAGCAAAAGTTCAGCTTTCCACAATTGGCCATGAACTGGATCAGATAAATTACTCTGACCTGTTCCAGAACCATGGGATGCTGTTATTCACCAAGCTGTTGTCTGTAGAGCTGTCTCTTTGTTAGCTTCTTGGCATACGAAGAAGAGTGTCTTTTGCCAGTAATGATCCTATTTACTTACTCCTCTGTTGTCTCTCCAATATGGTTAAATAATTCCACCAAAATAGTGGTTAAAGACTAAAGCTTTAAGATATATTACACAAAACACTGTGTACACATCAGAAGTCTTTGTATGCGCAGAACACTTTAAACTTCCATTAATTCTTAGAACAGCAAACATTAATATCTAATAATTCGTAAAATGGCTTTTCATTGCCAAAAAAGCTATTCTAAGATCTTCATTCACACTTTTCAGTTTTCAAGGCTTTCTTCAACTACACTCTGGTCAAAAGGTTCATCTTGAGTCTCATGAGTTAATTTCCCCAGCAAGAGGCTCCCTTGCCAACTAGGCCTGCCAGTCAGCCTGTGCATATTATGTATTAAACCCACAGACGATGTGAAACCCCGAGACTAAGATAAAACTTCTATCAAGAGTTACTGAACTCCATATAAAAAATTTTGAACTGTCCTGAGGGACAGCTATCATCATTTCCAGGCAATTTGTCCTGACTGATTTTGGAAGTATCTATCACACATCTTCACAAGCATGCGAGAGTTGAGACAAATCAGCAAGTAGAGAGTTCTTATCACTTCGATGTTTTCTATTCCAGAATTTAAACACACAGCTTCCGATTTCATTTAACTTCATAAGACTTTACCTAACTCTGAATCTCGTTTGTTTATGTTGTCGAATGCTATCTTACAGGGATGGCATGGTTTCCCCTACCTGAACTCGCAGTATCTGGGAGGGTGGACTGTTTTCAAAACACATTGTATGACTATATGAATATTAAATAAAATGTTTAAAATAAAAATGTATTTAAAAGAACACACTCTAAAGCCACTGCAACCTCCAGTTCTCAGGAGACTGAGGAAGGAAGACTCACTGGAGTTTGAGGAGAATGTACACTACACAGTAGGTACCCTACAGCCTGCGCTAGCGTGAGACACTCCTACACGATGCTGACCCTCTAAAAGGCTCAGGTTTGTTCCACTGGTTCCTGTTACCAGATTCCAAACATCCTCTCTTCATACCAAATGAGATCACAAAAGAAATGTAGAACAAGTCATAATGCCACCAAGACACACATGGACATGCTATACAAGACATACTGCCACACTCGGAACAGTGACACCATGGAAGGACCTGCAGATCCCTCCTCTTTTCCTAGAAACAGTGGTGCTCTCCAGAGTGAAATACCATCCTTCTCTGAAAGAGTGCAAGCTGCTGGGCAAGGTGCTGCACATACATCCCAGCACTCGGAAGCCAGGGTAGGAGTCTCACCATGCAAATGAGTCCAGCCTGAGCTATAAAACAGGACCGTCTCCAAATAAAATGAAATGCACAAACCAATGGTCTTTAGTATGTTCACAGCATCACAGGACCAAATTCTCACTACAACGAAGATTAGAACGTATTCAGCTGTTCATTTGCAGTTCCTCACCTACCACGATTCTGTAGAACAGGTGCCAGCTGTGTGCTAACTCTGGAATACGCAAAGACACTGTGCATGACCGAGCAGAGCCTATCATGTTTCAGAAATACACTTTGACACACATGTTCTGTCATAGCCTTTGTCTCGTGGGAATCATTACGACTGTGGATTCCTCCTGCAGATTCAGTACTGGAATTTTGTGTTCACACCAGAGGGAATCTCAACCAAGACAGTCACAAAAAGTTGTTAAGTACGGCTCACTTTATGAGAATTCCCACTTGAAAATAGACTTCTGGCCAGGTTTCATGGCACATGCCTTCAGCACTTGGGAGGCAGGCAGGTCTCCGTGAGTTTGAGGCCAACCTGGTCTACAGAATTAGTTCCAGGACAGTCAAGGTTACACAGAGAAAACCTGTCCTGAAAAGCTGAAAAACAAAAAAGAAAAGAAACAGACTTCCGAAATACCCCAAAACTGTATCTAAAAAACCTATTCAGCAATTAAAATTAGTTCCAATTTCTAATTGCCAGACATTTATATTCTTTGTTCTTAAAATAAATACAAATTTTAAATCTTAATTCAAATTGCTAAGGGCTACTACTATATACTTAATACTAAAATAAAAAAGTTCACATGTATTTATAACATTTTTTAATAAGGTATTTAACTACCTTTAGTATGACTTTCCAGCTAGGAGTGTACTTAATGGGAAAAAACTCCACTCACAAAATTCCTTTCCTTCCAGAACTTCCAGGCTCTACTACAAAACCAGAACTTTCTCAACAGGATCTCAAACTGTAGAAGGGCAGGGCCATTTTTCTTGGTGACACCAGTGCTCCAAATTCCTGGAATCCCCCAGCTATAACTTCAAGGCAGCAATCAACACATAGCACATGTTCTCCATGTGGAGAAGGGTCTGTACAATAAATTTAGTAGGAAATTTAAGGATGTATATGTGTATATACATTTCCTATTTAATTGACATGGAAAAGTACTAGGGACATTACATAAGACCAAACCTCTCTTCAGTGTGCACAGCCTCTGAAGGCCCTGGCAGCTGTTCTGAAAGCAGACTTTCTGCTCTGACTGTGAAAACTGCCCCATGACTCTGAAAAACAGAAATTAATGTAGCCAAGATAAGCTACTGGTACTGGGAAGGGCAATGAAACAACAGGCTACTGAATTCAGTGCAATGGAATAAGATAAAGATTCCTGAGGCCCCAGTTACTACAAAACCTATGGGATTTTCCTATCCACATTTTAGAGACACTGGTGCTGGGGAAATGAGAGGCCAATGATTAAATCACTGTTTCGTTAGTTTGTTTTTTGACTGATACAATCTCAGGATGTTTTCCTTCAGAATTTTCTTCAATAAAAGGCAGAATTTAAAATAAAGTAGTTCCAAGAACCATAGTTGAACAGTCCATTGGATCCTGGCTTGAAAACTGAGTGGGAAATCCATCACTCAACCCCATGGCCGATGCAGGCTTTTCCTTGGCTGAAATCCTCAGCCATGACCACGAGCTTCTGCTAGTGTTGACATCTTGCTGTGACTACAAAAACCAACTATTGAGAACTTTGTTTTCTGTCATCCCAGGAAGCTTCAGTACATGCCCCTCTGGCTGAATTTGTTTTCCTCTTTTGAGTGGCATACTTTAAGAAAATGAATGTCTAATTTTACTCAATGACCCTTAACAACATTCATGTGTAGAAAGTGGGCAATGCTTAATTAAAGCTTCTCAACTTTAGTTAATAATAAACCTTGAGAGAACAGTGATCCTATTTTATGAGAGAAAAAATAAAACACAATTTATAAACACTTAACTTCAAATTCCCTCCCACACACACACAAAAGAAATATTTAAAGTACTTATGAAGACAGGTGTGGTAACACATTGCTGAGACAGGAGGATTCTAAGTTTGAGACTAGCCTGGACTAAGGATAATTTATTCAAAAACAAAATAAAAGAATAAATTTAAAAAGACAAAAACAAAACAACTTGAAAAATAAATAATAAAAGAAAAAATCACCTTTGTTTTGTTTGGGAAAAATAGATGAGAGATATCTTATCCCTGACAAAACTACAGAGATTTGGAGAATCTAGACTTTGGGATTTTCTCAGGTTCTTTGGGAACCTCAGTGTCAGCAGACAAAGCTCAGGCCGACAGTGGGGAAGAGTCTGGACCCAATGAAGGGGGTGCTTCTGGGTCCTGCATGGCTGCCTTCATATACAAGCTTTCTCCACTTACCTCCCCGAGTCTTCTTCCATCAGCTCAGGAAGGAAGAAGAAGTTTAGTTTCTTGCCAATACTGCACACCTGATAACACTATGTTCTCCTAGGGAAGATGCACTACTCATAGAAAAACGGGCTTGTTATCTTCGAGAGGAAATGGTCCCGCTAGGCAAAGGTTCTTAAAGATATACTCAATAGCTTTGAATCATATGTATTCTCCGATTGCCCTACTTAGGAACATACCACATTGTTCATTCATGATAAACAGGAAAAAAGAAAAACGTTAGACATTTAGGACAGACGACTGTTATACTAGCTATGTGCTTCTAACTAAACTTGATTTAGACCAAACAGTGCCTTTTCATTCTGCATGTAAATGAACAAACAAAAAAAGAAAATAAGTCTGAAGCTGCCAATCTTCCTGTTGACAAGAGACACTACAGAGGCTGCCCAAAATGAAGAAAAGTATCAAAATGATTCATTACATGGTGGCTTGGCTTTGTTACAGTGTGAGCTTCGGGTCAGACTGCCCAGGCTAAAATCGCTGATTTGTCATTTATGAGCTGCATGTGACCTTGGGAAACTGAAGGCCTTCCTGAGTTCCTCCGCCACACTATGGAAGACAAAGAGGTGTAATGTGGTTGCTCCTGCAGCAGGGCTTGAAAGCGCCTGGTCATGCATCCTGAGAGAGGCCAGCTTACTACTCCGCTGTGCTCTGAAGCCCTCCTTCTTTATTCTTTTCTTAACCCAAGGAGCAAAAGCTTATAAAGCTCTATCATCAGTGAGGGCTGTTTAAACCTCAACATTTTGATTTCCTTCACTCTAATAACTAGTATTTTCTTTTTTTAAATATTTATGTATTTATTATGTATACAATATTCTGTCTGTGTGTATGTCTGCAGGCCAGAAGATGGCACCAGACCTCATTACAGATGGTTGTGAGCCACCATGTGGTTGCCGGGAATTNATTCTGTCTGTGTGTATGTCTGCAGGCCAGAAGATGGCACCAGACCTCATTACAGATGGTTGTGAGCCACCATGTGGTTGCCGGGAATTGAACTCAGGACCTTTGGAAGAGCAGGCAATGCTGAGCCATCTCTCCAGCCCCCATAACTAGTATTTTCTCAAGAAAAAAATAAAGATGGCATGAGAGCTTAATTTACTTTTCCTAGCTGTGAATGGCTGCTGTTTCTTAACTTTTTAAATCCAAAACTCACAAAATCACATCATTTCTGACATTGTAGAATAGCAGAAGAATTTGGAACCTAACTTTCCAAAGTTCTTTGTTTGGGGGACTTCTTTCCTAGTTATCCTGAATCCCCAGTATCCTGTCAGTAGAAAAGGAATCAGGAAATGTTTAAAAGGATTAGGCTGGGTGAGTTAAAGGTGGGAGGACAGGAAATTAGAAGGGGAAGTGGTAGAGGTATGAGAGGAAGTGAATGGTAACAGAGATGAAGAGCTGACACAGCAGGTCAGGTAAGGATGTCGTGTTTTCAATGATTAGATCTTCTACAGGAACCAGCAAGGCGCACTCATTGGCTAAAGGTGCCTCCTTGTGACTTACTTCCCTATTAGCAGTTCCTCCTGGGACATCAAAGAACAGTACGTCCAAGAAAGTTGGCTTCTGACTCTAAGAACAAACATTCACAGAAGCAGCTTCAAGAACAACTTGTGCGCTAGTTCTGTTTCCCTGGCCTTGGACCTCAGCAGGCAGCTGAGTGGGGCAGACAGGTGCTGAGCTCTCCGACATGAATCTAACCCATCAAGGATGGATTCCAAGCTAACAACCTGCTTGTTCTAATTCCACACCTTTACTTTCTGCTCCTGCATCCAGCCTGAATTTTCTTTCTGTCCAGATGTTTGTGGTTACAGATAACTGTGGATCTCCCTAAGGAAAGACCTGCAGGATGAAAACGGCTTGTTCCATAGCAACAGTACAATTACATACAGCATCCAACTTAGTATAACCAGAACACACATTTTTGGCTGATCTCTGTGTTAATGAATATTCATGAGAAGCTGCAGTTCAACTGAACATTCTTAAAGGCTGGTTAACTGATTATAGCCTCAGCGTTATATGGGGTTTGAGATGTTACAAGTCATAACAAGTCTTGGGCCACCTTCGGATCTAATAATATCCATTTATTGCCCTCCTCTGTATATGACCTAATAGCTTTATGACCCTTGACTAAATCACTTGGAGTGTATAAACTAACCAGTAGCTTTTCCAACTAACCAAAAACCTAAGAATATTATCAGACAGCATCTGAGGACTATAACAGGGGTTTCTTCTGCTTTGCTTTAACCAACTTACCTTATGTTTTCACCAATTTATTAGAAAAGTGTCTTGATCTATGAGCATCTCACAGAGAGCGAAGAAAAGATTCCTTCCAGGCATTGGGAGAAACTCTCCAAGATACCGATACAGAGTTTGCTAAAAAGTACTAGATACAGAAGGCAACCATCGGAGAGTAATGGGACAAAATACCAGGACATCAGAACATAGATTTGAGGCTGTTCATTGCCATCACCACCCAGGACTACAACTTTATTGACACATAACACCAACACTGTCTAGCTCTTTCCTCTTATCTTTTCACACCCCTACAGTAAGGATGACTTCTGCAGAGCCATTCACCTTGATGGGGTAGAAAAACCTGGTTCCAAATTCCAGAGACCTGAGTCCTAGTTATAATTTGCTGATGTAAACAACTTCTCTTGGTTTGGGTGCAGTCACAAACTTCCTAGGCCCCAGTGTCTTTCCTGTGACAAAGGTGTTTCTAGCCTTAAAGGTAAGGTCCTAATTTAAAAACAAAAACAAACAAATAAATAGATAAATAATAAGTAATGAATATAAAAAGAAAAAACCCTAAATTTCCATTATATGCACTTCCTGATCAGCCAACCAATCCTCATAAGAATTATCTACCACAAATTAACACACAGCTCTATGCCAGACAATATGTTCATCATTCTTTTTTGTTTTGTTTTGTTTTGTCTTGTTTTTTCAAGACAGGGTCTCACTGTGTATCTCTGATTGGCCTTGAACTCACGAGATCTGCCTGCCTCCACCTTGCAGGTGCTGGTATTAAAGGTGTTTGACACTATGCCCAGTCTCCTCAGTCTTGATCTTAACTAATACTTTCTAAGAGATCTTCAGAAAGTGAGGGTTGCCTAGGTCTATTGAACTCGACTGCCTTCTGTTCTGTTAAAGCCAAGAAACATTATGTGGCCTTACCCCTCATGTGTCCATTTTTCAGGATTTAAAATGCTTAGTGAAGACATTTATAAAAACACAGAAGAACAAACAGCTACTTATGACCAGAACTGACTAAGCATTTGTCTTCAGGAAAATGCTAAGAACAAAGCAGGCAACTAAGTCATCTGGGGAGAAAGGAGACACTACTATATGAGTAAAAACAGAGTAGCAGAAGTCAACAACTCCTTCTCCTTAGAGAAAATGGAAGCAATCCTCAAAACACTGAAGCCCCAGAATACAGGTATCAGGACTGCTGAATACCTGAGGCCAAGATTATTAAGTCTTTGGAGTGGGGAGATGGCACAGTGGTTAGGAACACCTACTGCTCTGGCAGGGGACCAGGCAGCTCTCCAGAGATATCTAACCTCTCTGGCCTCTGCAAGCACCTGAACTCATGTTCACATACCAATATACAAACACACAAGTGAACATAATTAAAAATAATTTTAAAAATCTTTTAAAATGGTTATTAAGTCAAATTACTTAATGTGGTGAACTGTGTCTTAGTTTGGGGGTGTGGGGAGGATAGTTTCTTAGAAACTGTGACACTATTAAAAATACAGCAGCAATCCCACAAAATACAAATGCAAGAAAATGTGAGACAGGAAAGATCCAACATCATTTAGACTTGTTCGGGGTCTGTTTTTCTCATGTTTATATGTCTGTATTTCGTTTGGTTAATTCTTTTTAAGGGATGAGATAATGAGACATGGAGGGGAGAAAAATATGTACTAGAATGGAGAAAAGAAAAAAATAAAAGGAAAATCAGTGGCAGACAAGTAAGTTCCTTGAGGAAGAATAAAAAGAGCTTTAGACAACGCAGATCGACATGAACTGCCTAGTAGCTGCAAAGCTCTCCTATAACATCAGAACACTGCACTGTACAACAGACACCTTGAGCACTGAGTGCTGTCACCTGGACGGCCACCACAACTGCTGCTGCTCACTAATCCTTTCAGACTTAATGATGAGTGTTGAATAGTGTCTAAAAGACTCCAGGTGCAAGATCTTCTGCCCCTTTTCCTGATGATAGTTTTTGGCATGCTGAGGATTTTCATCACACTCTAGATGTTGTGAGACGATTAAGCTTAGAATTATATTATAAAGACAGAGGGGGTTTTTTCCCCCTTTTCTTTCTTTTTCTGCCTTTTTAAGTATTTCAAACTCCTCTCAAGTGTTAAGAGTGCTGGCTGGGGTGCTTACATTCTGAGAAATATTTGTGCTCAGTTAAATTCCAGAGTGGGGGACTTGCCTGGCTCCAGTTCCCTGCAAGCCTGGTCTACTTGACACACTACAACAGATGGCTCAGCATGGCGTCCTTCTTACTTTCCCTTCCACGTGTATCCCAGTCAAAGCCACAGGATATTCGGCTAAAACTGGCCCTGCTTCGGGAGTTTCTGACTCCACTGTCCGTCCCCCTCTGAAGTAGTGTGACCACATAAGGCAAAAATCAAGTAACAAATTCTCTACTGAGCTCAAGATAATAGTTCCTTTAGCAGTGTAACGTAAGGTGATTAAAGACACATTTGAAAACATTGCTCCTAGTACACACACTAAACACAGACAGGTGGGCACAAAACCATTTCCATGTGTCTCTTCACTGACATTAAAACTCAGGAGATTTAGAGGAAATGGAAAATAAATTCTTAGTAAACAGCCACCCGAGCACCTCATCTGAATGCTAGTCAGAATCTTTCTTTCTTACCTGGTCTTGACGTCAGAAGAGACATTTTCAACAACCAAGCCCACTGGCATTGTCCTCTCTGGCTGCGATCACAATCTGTGCCTCGTTAGACGTTTCACATCCCTTCTGACCATCTTACTTCTGAAAGGCCATCGCTTGACAGCACATTTCCCATGACGCTGTTACCCGAAGTCCTAAACTGACTTTGCTCACTTTCCACCCAACTCTGGCATCAGGTGATGCCGACTGTGGCTCTGGGTCTAGTACTGAGCACCCGGGCACTAGAGAAAGACACTCACAGTCTGATAGAGCCACTCAGCGCATGTGAGTAGCAGCTGTAAATAAGCTTGCAGCAGTGCTGGATGATGCCACCACTGTCAAGCCCTTATCTTTTGACACACACTCTGCCACCCCATTCTCAGACTGCTACCCAGGAAGAAAACCATCTTTCCAGGCATCCCACTGTTACTAGGCTAACAACCTTAAACTTCTGCCGTTTGCTGTAATCAGCTTCCTTTTCTCTTCTGAAGCCAACAACTCCATTTGGGTTTGTGATATCACTCCCTTCTACCTCCTCTGGCTCATTATTAATATCCCCTTTGTTCTCCATTTCATTTAAGTTTTCAACCACACCCATCCAGTCAAGCATTTAACATACTGTGGGGGCTATTCCTGGCTACCAACTTGACTATATCTGTAATCTATTAAAACACAAGCAGCTGGACACACATGTTGAAGGGTTTTCTTAACTAGATCATTTGAGGGAAGAAGGCCCGCCTGAAATCTGGGCCACACCTTTTGGTGGCAGCACACATAAAAGGACGTGGAAAGAGGAAGCTTTTACTTCTTGTCTGCTTGCTCCTACTCTCACTGCCAAGTTCATAGCTCCTGTGGCTGAGGCATTCCTTCCCTAATATCAAAAACTCTTTGGGACTCCAAATATAGGCTGAGGACCAGCAGCTCTCTAGGAATCCTCTGGGATTCTTTTTAGCTCTTTTAGTTGCACCAGATTGGTACTAGTGAGACATCCAGTCTTGTGGACTAAAAAACTACCTAATGCTTTTCCTTTCCACTGAGGAACAGCCATAGTTGGACTACTGGGATCAATGCCTGTAAACTACTCTATTAAATTATCTTTTAATAGACTGCAAAGTACTGATTGACGTTTGTGTGTGTGTGTGAATTTAACAGTTTTATTCCCTTATTTTAAAAAACCATAATATACATACCAAATCCTCCTGCACTAAAGCATTCTTAACACACTAAACCTCATGTGTCCCTACCCACAATGTCCAGTTCAAAAGTAGGCTTATAATCTAAGTTAGCCCGAATACAGAGAATGTTGAGGCTATGGATGGTTCATAGAGAGATTTATGTTTTGCCTAAAGCTGGCAGAACATGGACTAATGGTCCCAGGAAATGCTTTGGCACTGTGGGATAGACAGCTTACTTTAGCAGGGGACAGCTAAAAAGAGGACCCCAAACAGGAAGTTGGGGCCGATTACTCTAATTAAAGCCTGTGATAAGTCACAGCTCTAGACTTTTTAGTTAAGCAAACCACTAAAATCTCCTTTGGGTGTAACCCAGTTTGAACCAGGAGTTCTTTTAGCTGCACTAGTAAGAATTTTAATTAATGCAATTGCCAGAATTTCAACCTTGTGAATTTTCATACAGTAGCCAGTAGTTTTGGCTTGTACCAAGTAAACAGGCATGTTGGCTCTATTTAATTATAGATCTTACCACCCTCACTGTCATTACCCTGGGTCACCTACTTCATTTGGAACCAGAGCCAGAACTGTGTCTAATGCCCAATGTCTGAGACCAGAGGACGGAGATTGTCTCAAAAGAACATTTGCTGCTAACAACACAGAAATATATTCTGGGCAGCCAAAAAGCCATAAACATACACTGCAGCAACTCATTCAAATATTTTTAAAACATTGTACACTCAAAATTAAACAGGTTTTCTGGCTGAAGGTGGCTCGTCAACCTCCCCGTAATTTTCCTAGTTTCCTAGGTGATCTCATCCAATACTGAGACTTCATCTACCATCTCTACACCAAAATGCCACATTTTTATTTCTGACTCACAAACTCAATGCCTAGTCAACATCTTTACTTGGATGCCTCAAACTCATCACAAATTTAATTTATCGAAAATAAAATCCATGACCTTCTGACTACCTCACCCAACCACCTACCTAAAAGTGGCCTTTCTCAGGGTTCTTACGATAAGATGAAAGAGAAATATGAGGTGACAACTTGTTACTTTGTAATTATATTATATCTGGGAAAGTGATCTTAACTCAGGATTCATCATTCAATCCTAACCTAAACACCGGTATGACAAGCTTCCCCAAAGCATTTTGAGACCTTAAATAAAACACTAGAAATTGATAATAATAATTCAGGACCATGAAAAGATTATTTTATAGTTAAAAACTAATATTTCAACTTGGAAAAATTATATCCTACTAGGTATAATATCAAATGGGGATTATTTTACTTTAAATACAATACCCAGGTCCTCTACCCCTTCAATTAGGACCAATATGACTCAAGTAGCATATGAAAAGAAAAAAATAACTTTCAGGAAACCAACTCTACAATTCCATTAAAATTCATTTGCTATTTCAAATACTCAAGAAAGTTACTTGGTATCTGGATTCATATATTTTCAATTTTTCCTTTCCAATTATTTTTTAAGAGACACAAAAATCAAACTGTATCCATAACAAAAACAACAGAGAAAAAGTTCATCAAGGCATGCCCAATGTGCCTTCCCTGCTCTATCAGTACAACCAGAGGCTGTCTCTTATTTGATGCTCATAAGAGCTTGGGAGTTTGGGCAAACACCATCATATTCTGAGAAAGCTAAAGAGTCACTGATGCAATACTGTGTTCAGGGAACGCCCATCACAACTGAACTGTGCTGTATGATGAACTATTGTTTCCAGACATGCTACAATATAACATAACAAAAATACATGTCTCAGAATCTGTGAAAAACATAATCAGAAAAACTCCCTTCACAAATAAGAAACTAGAGTTCTCCAAGATTATCCAAAGTTAGTCGGTAATTTGAAGAACAGCCAACTTTCAGGGTCTGTTTTCTACTCTAGATACATTAGAAAGTCTAGTTCCCCGTTCCTATAGAGTTCCCTCTGTGCCCCAAAACTTTCCTCATAAATAGGTGAAAATAAATGAACCAGTTCAGCAAATCCCTTTAAAAACATAGATTCTAAAATAGATAAAGTTAGAATTTGACTTTTCAGTGCTGGAGAGATGGTTCAGCAAGAAGAGCACTGTCTGCTCTTTCAGAGGGACCCAGGTTCAATTCTTAGCATCCATATGGAAACTTGCAACTGTCTGTAATTCTAGTATAACTCCAGTTCCAGGGGACCTGACACCCTCAAACACACATGTAGGTGAAACATCAACTCACATAAAATGAAAATAAACAAATCATTTTTTAAGTAAAATAAATGAAAGAACTTGACTTTTCTTTAGCTCCTAGAAATATTTCTGTAGTAAGCATTCTGCTAGGTGTGGTAGAAATAAAGCCATTACATTACCAACCTCACTGCTAACTCAGTAGTGGGCAGGTTAGCAAAGAAACAAACAAACAAACAAAAACCTCACATCTGACTGCTTATGATCCCCAAGCAATTGTTACTTATGAAGCATTATTGTTGGGCCTCTAATCAAGTAGAAATGTCTTCTGTAATAAACAAACAGGATCCTTTAATGCCTGCTTTGTTTTGTCATTTCAAAAATACCATTTGGAAAGGTACCAATTTACACCTAATTACTGAACAAAATAATGCAAGGCAAATGTGTAAGCTCAAACGCCCTCATCATCTGAGCAAGGGGCCTTTCATTACACCC
>JAQHUG010000166.1:2088000-2102431 GCA_028555095.1 Dicrostonyx torquatus
AGAGAGAGAGAGAGAGAGAGAGAGAGAGAGAGAAAGGGAAAAAGAGTATATCTTAATCCCTTACCAGGGAAGTTTTTATAAAAATGCACAAATCATTTCTGAAAATCAAGGCAATTTAGATTAGTGTGGCAAAGAAAGGGACAACATGGCTTCTGCCTCACTACTGAGGACTCTCCAGAGAACTCTGCAGGATCCTGAGTTCCCACTGAGCAGTCAAGAAAGCAGATGGCTTCTCTTGCCCTAGGAGAAGTACTCCAACTAGGTCTCACTCTCAGGAGTCCAGGAAAGGAGAAAGCCAGCCAAGGATAGTCAAGGGTATTCTCTTTTTCCAGTCCCTTCCTATGTCAAGGCAACTGGCTGTCTATGAGAAAGAAACTACCCCAGAACATAGCATTAATTTCTGCAAGTCCTTACTCCACACCAAAAACATTAACCCACACAATCTCAGGGAAGAGCAATAAATGATTTGCTTTCAAGATCAGTAATGAAGAAATATTAAAGAATTCAGCAATACTCTTCCTCTATGGTCAGATTTTTCTATCTAGGTAGAAAAATACTGTTGTCTACACAGAACATGGCTTCCAACTATGGCATTGTTTATTAGCCTGGCAAAAGTATTTTCTGAGTAGCATTTGCCAGTTTTGAACAGATACCGCCAAGCTTCCAGCCCAGCCAATCAGTTCTGACAGGACATGGAAAAGCCTTGAAGAACATATACAAACAACAGGGCCTGAGAATCCCTCACGGCCACAGTCACTGTGTCCTGAAGCCACAGTGCCAGGAAGATGCTTCTCACCATTCAACCCCAGCCTGTTCCTGAGACTATACAGGACATGACAAGAACAGGTTTCACTGTGACTATCTGGCTAAAAGGTAATTCCTTTCTCATTTGTCACAGGAGGAGCAATATTGCGGTCTAGATTTCAAATGTCTCTCAATGGGCCAAACATGGTGACACATAGCAGTGATCCCAAGACTTGGGAAGCTGAGGTGGGGATGGGGGACAATGAGGTTAAATTTATCCTGGGATACACCTCAAGACTCCTTCTTCTAAAACAAAGGAACAACATCAATAACAAAGGGGAAAAAAAAACACTTTAAGAATTCCCCAAAAGTTTACTTTATGCTACCTGAAGTAGTGTGGACTTTAGGAAGAGAGACCATTGGAGGAATTAGGTCACTAAGAGCAGGCCTTTGAAGGGGTTATGGGAACCTTGAAATTTTCTTCTTTTTCTTTCTGGCTTCCTCTCCACCATGATATGCTACCATGCCATGCAATAGGGCCCAGAACAAAGAGGCCACATGACCATAGACAGCCATGAAGAGGGAAACTCAAGCTTGCCTCCTTTTAAGTTGCTGATCTTAGGCATTTTGTCACAGCAGTCGAAAGCTGACTACTGCAAGCAGGATGGGGAAAGGGAAATGGGAACACAGCTAGGCTCAACTCCTGAATCACGTTCTCTAACCCTAAACCTTCTCTAGGCGTAATCACCTCTGGTTACTATTTCAACTACAGAAGGAATGAAGTGGAACCCTCCTCTACTCTGTTACAATACCTGGTGCTCACAAAAGAAACAAATATTCTGTCACGTGAACAGTGCCCTTCTTTAGTCACTGATGAAGGATCATCCACATTCATGAGAGGTGGTATTTTTGTTGGTTTCTGCAGTGCTGGAGATTGAACGTGGCATTGTGTGTTATACCAATGTACCATGGAGCTATACCCCTCATCTAGAAAGAAGTCTATTGCTATTTCCCTAAATCACACTCATGCCCCAAGGGCATTTTAAAACCAAGGAAAACTATTCAAAAGAACACACAAAGTGTTCTTTAGCAATATTATCCCATCTTCCAAAAATAATCTTATAAAATGAAAGCTCATATATAGATGAACTCTCTCATAACTTTTATAACTGTCTAGGTTAGATCAACCCCATACAAAGGGGTTTTAGGATTCTACATACCCCTCCCTGCCCTCGTCTCCCAGAATATAGAGATATAACTAGGCACTGAATCTTCATGCTGAGGCTATTCACAGTAATTTGCCTGGGGGAGGGGCAAACTGAAAAGTAAGCAAGAAGCTTTAACAGGTACTTCACAGAATAGATCCAACTGTTAATATACACAAAAAAAACATGTCAAGCTTCAAATGGTAACAAGAGAAACATAATTTAATGTCATAATGATAAAGCCCTATACAGACATCAGAATGACTAAAATCAAAATGACTTACCAAACTAAATACTGGTAAGATTATGGAATTCAAACTCAAACCTAATAAAGTATAAATGAGTACAACAGAAAACTGGTCATGTCTTTCTTTATTAGAGTTTTTATTGCCATGACCAAAAACCAGGACCCAAAAGTAAGTTGCGGAGGAAAGGATTTATTTGGCTTACACTTCCAGATTGTAGTTCATCACTGAAAGAAGTCAGGGCAAAAACCTGGAGACAGGACTGGCTTGCTCATTGTGGCTTGCTCAGCCTGCTTTTCCCATAGAAGCCATGACCACAACCTCCTCAATCACACACACACAAGCTCGAGTCAATGTGACATAAAACTAGACATCACAATTGATCCCTTGTCAACTTAACACACAAATACATCACTGTTAAGCTATAAACCTTTCTTGTTGTTCCTTAAGATCACGCATTAATATAAATGGTCCAAATTTTAAAAGCCCCACAGTCTTAAACTCAAACACTTAAAAATTCAGTCTTCTTAAAATCACCAGACTCTTCTAAAACCCAAAGAGTGAGCCAGGTAGTAGTGGCACAGCACTTGGGGGGAAGGCAAAGTGTGTTTGAGGCTAGCCTGGTCTACAGTGTGAGACCCATGCAGCCAGGGCTAGACAGAGAAACCATGTCTTGAGACAGCCCCTTCAGAGAGCAGGGGAGCAATAAAATCCAAAGGCTTCTAAAACTCAAAGTCTCAACTCTGAGCTCCTGTAAAAACAAAAGAAATCAAATATTTTCTTACTTCAAGAGGGATGAATCAGGGTACAATCACAATATGGACAAAGCAAAACCAAATTCCAAAAGTATAAATAACCCAATGTCTAATTATCTGGGATCCTTCAACTGACTCGCCACTTCTTCAGCTCTGCAGCACACACAGCTTGTCTTCTAGACTTCAACTGGCTCCACTCCACCACTGCCATTGTTCATGATCATCCCAGGGTACTGGCATCTTCAAAATGCTGGACCCCTGCTGTAACTGGGATTCACTTTCCCCAATAGCCTCTCCAGGCCTCTCTTCAGAGAGTCCTGCCCTGTCACATGACAAGCCTCAGCTGCTTTCCATGACCTCCTCACACCTTCAAAACCCATATCCCATGGGTGACTCTCATACTACCAAGTTTGGTTGCCAGAAAGAGAGATACAATCTTGGACACTTCTGGAGCACAGCTTATGCATGCTAACCCTGAGGAAACACTTCCCAGAAGATTTCACCTCAGTGACGCTGGTCTCCTCTTAATCATCACAGATTCTTTAGCCCCCACTGACTAGCATCCATTGTCCCAGCAAAGCACAAATTTTTCTTTAACATAGTTAATGGCTTTTACTCATGTAAATCACAGCCAACTTTTCAGCTCTAGCTGACCAGACACAACAGATTCTTCACACAAAAGGTCCAGTAGGTTCTTTACTTTCTTCCCTCTGAAACTTTACTGATGTGGGATGACCTTCTGTATATGTGTTGCTTTTATTACATAAATAACAAAGCTGTTTTGGCCAATGGCTTAGCAGAATAAAGCCAGGAGGGAAATCCGAACAGAAATATAGACAGAGAGTAGGCAGAGTCAAGGAGACCTCATGTAGCTGCCAAAGGAGGACACATTGGACCCTTACCAGTAAGCCACAGACTCATAGTGATACACAGATTAATAGAAATTGGTTAATTTAAGATGTAAGCGTTAGTTAATAAGAAGCCTGTGCTAACAAAACAAACAGTGTTATAATTAATATAGCTTCTCTGTGATCATTCGGATCTAGGCGAGTAGGGCAACTACATCTACAGGAAGCTTGAGAAAGCTTGGGAAGTAATTCTAAATATAAAAGAACAAAGTTAAGTATGGCTTCTTGGTTGCAGCACTTTTTTAGGTGGGCTCTGTGTGCTAGAGGCAAGCGTGTTTCCTTTAAGAGAAGACTTCCTGACTCATCATTAGAGGCAAAAAATTGTGTGGCTTCTTTAAGAAACAGCAGCTCCCAGGTTTGTGCTGGCAGCATGCACTCTGGTTCTTTTGGGAGGTTCTGCACTTAAATGGGGTTTGTTAGCAGCGTGTTAATGTTGCTTAATGGCAACACAGGCCGCTACTTCCCTGGAGCTGGGGCAGTGAGCATGACTCATAGAGGCAGTGAACATACCTCCACCATATTGGATGGGGTGGAACCAACAGGCATGATTGTGTTGTTAGTCCAAGCCACACCTGCTTAGCATTAAAAAAAGGCACTCCAGGTCAGAAAATGATTACAGATAAGCAATAAAGACAGATTCCTCTAAATGGGTTACAGTGTTGGATAAATGTACATGAGCTTAGGAGAGAGAAGAGCACAGACGGTAGTAGATTAAAAAGAATAAAGAGAGTAAAAAAGGGAAATAAGCCACATAAACATGAAATATATATACACAGAGTCTGGATTATGTATATTATTGTGTTTTCTTTGAATTTTTTGACTGCAGTGAGTCATTTGATTCTGGGGGCTGCTAACTTAAACCAACATAAAAGTATCTTGACTTCAAAATTTGACTCTAAGGATATGTTACTTTGGAAAAGAGGTTCTGCTTTTGTTTCCACAGAAGATAAGAACCTGTGGAGTCCTTTGAGGCTAATATGATTTGATGGAACATGACCCCCCAAAAGATTCACAGACCCTAAAATAATTCATCCAACAAACACATTTAAAGGGGGCTGATTATAAGTGATTAATGGTCACAGTCTATTTCAAAAAAGGGGGGAGGATATGATATAGAGATTTTGCATTCGTATGGATCTTGGTCTATTAATACATATTTAAGGTTAATTTTGTTATACTATATAGACGATTTCTGCTCTTGTTTAAGGTGCTGTGTTTGTGTAGCTAATTTAAAAATGTAATGTGTAAGAAACACAGATTAACAGATAGTCATCTATAATATAGTTATGTTTGTTAGGTTTTCTAGATGAACAGAGATATATTTCAGATGAATAGGTGTTCTTCAAATCTTTCAAAGACCTACAGAACATAGCATTTAAAATGTTTTAAGAACTTAGACTTTTACTGACAGTGAGACATGTCTGCTTCTGGCAGCACCAATTACTTCAGAGACGCTGATGGACACTGAAGAAATTCATTATGGAATTTGCATTCAATGTGACAAGGCTACCCATTTGGACAAGAAACTGTTCTTGCCTGGAAAGCTTAATGTATGCTATATAAACTGGATATGTAGGACCACAGAAAAGTTTAGCAGGACTGCTAAAGTTTCCAAAAAATAGAATGGTCCTCTGCTTCACAGAGGAAACTGCCAGACAGTCTGTTGGACACAGAAGAAAGCAACTGATGAACTTTGCCATTACAAGGCAGAAAAGATCTTCAAATTTCCTGCTTCATGGAAAAGTCTGCTAGATATTATGGCCTGTAGGCTGAAGATGGATGCTCCAACATTACTGAAGAATTTTGGGTGACTGACCAGGCAGCAAAATGTCTCTGTCAATTCTAGAACTTTGGAAGTTGTTTATAATGCACTTTTTGTTCCTTAGGTGATATTATGTCCTTCTGTGGTCTTTGAAGAGTTGAAGACAGATAGTTACAGTTATAATTTTCCTTAGTTATGATAAAGAATAAATTAGATATAAAACTTTAGATTTACAAAGATAGGATAAATCATAGTGTATTTTCTTTAATTTGCCAAATGTAAGTGGACTAAATATTGTACCTATAATTCTTGCTTGTAACTGTTTTATTATATGTAATTTTACTATGTTAATGTTAAAACTGTCATTTTTATTTAGACAGAAAAGAAGAGATTATGTGGGATGTCTTTCTGTGTTGCTTTCATTGGGTAATGAATAAAGCTGTTTTGGCCAGTGGCTTAGCAGAGGAAACCCAGGTGGGAAATCCAAATAAAGATACAGAGAGAGAGTAGGTAGAGTCAGAAGATGCCACGTAGCTGCCTAAAAAGAAGAAAACACTGGATTCTTACCGGTAGGTCACAGCCTTGTGGCGATACGCAGATTAATAGAGATGGTTAATTTAAGATGTAAGAGTTAGTTAATAAGAAGCCTAAGCTAACAGGACAAACAGTGTTATAATTAATATAGCTTCTGTGTGATTATTCAGATCTGGGCAGCTGGGAAATGAACAAGCAGTCTCCATTTACACTTTATAACCGAAACCTTCATTGTCTGAACTGCTCTCGACACTCTTACCTTCCAAGTTTCTACAGAACAGCTCACTAGGCTCTCAATACTCAATTGTTTTTTAGCCCAAAGTGCTGAAGTCCTCCCACAATCTTTCCCAAAACAACAGCACCCAACTATCCTGATACCGACTTGTCTTAGTAAAAGTTTCTATTGCTGTGATGAAACACCATGACCGAAAGCAAGTTGGGAAGGAAAGGGTTTGTGTGTGTTATACTTCTACAGTGGAATTTATTATTGGGGGAAGTCAGGACAGGAACTCAGCAGGGCAGGAACCTGGAGGCAGAAACTGATGCAGAGGTTCATAAAGGAGTGCTACTTATTGGCTTGCTTATCATGGCTAGCTCAGCCTGCTTTCTTATAGAACCCAGGGCCACCAGGCAAGTAGTGGTACAACCCACAATGAGAAGGGGCCTCCCCTATCAATCACTAATTAAGAAAACGCCCTACATCTGGATCTTATGGAGGCATTTTCTCAATTGACGCTCCCTCCTTTCAGATAACTCCATTGTGCAATAAGTTGACATAGAACTAGCTAGCATGACTCTTTAGGATTCAGCAACCATATACACATACTCAACCGGCAATGCAAACCATCACCCGGAAAGATAAACACAAATGTGCCCATCAGCAGTATTCTTAGTAGGGTTGAAACCATTCAAATGTGAGTCATACATAGTACTGCATATCCATGCACAGGAATGCTAACCACCATTAAAATGAATAAGCTACTGTGACACACACAGCATAGACAAATCTCACAAACAGAACCAGGGGGGCAGAAGTCATACTTTCAAACTCCTAGAAGTATGGGGTAGAAGTATGTGGTTACAAAGAAATAATGGACATGAAATATGTTGCTCAAGGGATACAAACTTTCAGTTTGGAGACATAAATTTAAGAGATTCATCGAACAAAATGACAGTCATCAACACCAGTGTGTTGTGTGCTTGAAAACTGCTTGAGAGCTTTCAATTGTCTGACACAAATAAACAGGAAGTAGTGCACCATGAGCTTGACTTAGTTATTCTACAATGCACATCCATATCAAAACATGTTATATACAATAGACGTATATGATTTCCCTTGTCTATTAAAATAAATGCAAAACAAAAGGCATAGAATATAAAAGTGCTACATATTTCTATAGACTTCTAAGTGCTGGCTGTGAGTTTTAAGGGGATCAATTGTAAAGTACTCAAAACTATGGCATATATAATCTGTAGGCAAGAGTTACATAAGACACTAGACAGTGACGAGGAATCCCAGAGGAAGCAGCTGTCTAGTTCCACACACTACTGTTTCTTTTCTATCTACCAGATGTGCATAGTATCTTCAGGGATGCAAGCAAACTACATGCCAAGATCCCTATTCCTGCTTCTGAAGGACTTCAGTTCTGTGGGGCTCGAGAGCAAAGACGGTTCCCAAAAAGGCATCTGAGTTCAGAATTCCTGCTTCATTCTTTTACCAAAATTAAATACAAGATAAACCACTGTGTAACTGGCAATATTAGAAAGGGGTCTGAAAGTTCCATTTTGCACTTACCAGAAGAAAGTTGAGAGAAAGACCCTCATTACTGGCCCTGAGCTCCTTCCACAAGCTCAACATCCTAGCATCAAAGTAGAGGTTTGTTTGGTTTTGTAATTACGGTTATAGTTGTCTACAGATTTAATTTTAAAGGACTGACTTCAGGAACACCCAGCTTTACACCCCTCAGCAGCAGGACAGCTTCCTCGCTGCTATTTAATGATAGGGTAGATGACATTCATCAAGAACAATACTGACTTCACAATCACCAGGAACTATGAGCTTTCACCTTAGGTTATATGAGGCAACACATTTCAAGGGAGTCTAAAAACAAAACAAAAAAAGCCTCACTGATTTGTGCCCTGCCAGACAAAACATAGATACCTATAGCTACAGAAAGTAACTAGATCACACACATCATGTGCCCCAGAAATCAGACACTTCCCATTTTCAAGAGCCAAACCAGAGTGTGGGACAGGGTCTCATGGGATCCATTTGTCACCCTTACAAAAGCAGTGACCCTCAGACTGTGACAACTGGAAACTATTTAGATTTACTGATCTGCAACTGGATTTGTTTGTCTTAAAGATCATACTTCTATCTTGTTTCCCAAAAGAAAGCAGGCTCTATAAATTGAAATATAAACATGATTTCCTATTCGCTTTTATTGCACATAATGAAGGTGACAGAAGCAGAACAAAAGTCCACAAAAACCAACTCACATAGTAACTGTTGGGTAAACCCCATGTGGGCAGCCAGAAGGGATTATTCCTGGTCAATTAACCATACAGGACACTGAGACTCCAGACAGCACCCAGTACAGACGCCAGCTAGAACTATGGTCACAGTTTTGGTCCTGGATTCCTCTTCCGTTGCTCCCTACTAACCTAATTCCATCTAACCACCCACGGTGAACAGACTCAGAGAAGGCAGCGAAGCAGCCAGGATTTCCAAAGGTCACCAGGAAGCAAATATTTGCCATCTTAACCCCAGAATCATCTTCTGGGGCTGCACACCTGTGTGCATCTGCTTCCTTAATTTGCCTCACTTGCATGAGAGATAGATTAATGTCAGTAAGAGAAGGCAAAAGCCCGCAAGACCAGGGTGGGCAGATCTGTGCTTTATCAAGGAACGGTGGCACTGACTGACAGCTTGGTCAGTGATGGCCTTCTGATCAGCAAAAGACGACCCACAAAAGCCGACTAGAGACTCATGACTTAAAATGACCCAGACTCAGCTGAGAGTGACACAGAAAACTCACCCAAAGTATGGTAATATAAATAGAAAATTGTTCCCTGAAGCCTGAGATTAAATCTCATATGCCATTCCCTATACCAACCCATGCACACAAGTTATATCACTTGTTCTTTCATATATATATATATATATAGTTTGTTTTGTTTGGCCTTAGCTTTCACCATGGAATTCTTGGCCCTTGGGGAAAGGAAAAGGCAAACCGCATTGCTAATCTGAGACATTACACTAAGCACGTTTTTGTGAGTTCTGTCTTACCATGATGTGGAAAGAAAACTGGCCCACGTGGTAATTAACTTGCCAAGGTCCCACAGTAGACACAGGGCAGAGCCGTGATTCACAATCAGTTCCACCCCATCCCAAAGCTGCATTCTCTGCAGGATATCAGTTTCATTTCAAGTGTGACACATGGGATAACAGCACCTGTGTCGATTCCAGGTTGGACAGAACTGCAGAATCTCAAGCGCCTTAGTAGTTGACTGGGCGGGAGTCAGCATTCAAACATGATCGATCCCCTGGTACTTCCAGCATTCGGCTGAGCAATTGCTCTACCAAGCCAGGAAAGAGGGAAGAATGTCTCCACCCACAGGACAATTGCCTCAGCCCCAGTGGTGTTAAACATACTTAGAGCATCGTAACTCTTGACTTACATACACTGATGCTCACACACTAGGATTTAGCCCATGGAGGTCTGAATACAGCTTGATTAAAAACAAGGAGGGAGATCTTGACAGAATTCCAGGAACCCATAGATGACATAAATGTCTACCACAGTCGAATCTGAAGGGAGACGCTAAGTATGAGCTGGCAGATCATCAGAACCTCTGCTGGCTGAGGATCAGAGAGCCCAAATATGGAATTTGTTTCAGGAGGGGAATCTAGAAACAGGAGGGGATGGGAAGACAACAGGCATTCACCACTGACCCAGGGGTGAAGAAGCAAAATCCTTTCAATTTGGAGGAGGGGAGTTTACTAAAAGGTTCACAGAGGACCTTAAAGGGTCCACAAACAAGGAGAAATAAGTAAGCCAGATGGTTTTTCCAGTAGCAGAAGCTGATGTTTAGGCTGCTTTCAAAACTCTCAGGCCACCACACACTTTAGCCTATTCTTTAAATTGAGCTGTAATTCATGTACCATAAAAATTACCCTTTTAAAGTATGCAACTCAATAGTTACCAAAAATTATGTAACCATCACTATCTAACTCCAAAACATTACAATACCCCCAAAAGAAAAACCCCATGCTCACCAGAGTCACTTCCTGTTTCACACTCATTTCCAACACCCTGGGCTTCCTCTTCTGTGCAGTTCAGAAAGAATTCTGTGGCCCACTCTTCTTCACATAGTAGGCTCAAGGCTCACCCATGCTGTAGCGTGAATCCAAACTTCATTCCTCTTTACAGAAAGACTGCTTGCCATTGTAGGGACATACTATGTTTTGTTTATTCGCTGGCTGATGGAGGAAGGTTCTTACCATCTTTGAGCTCTATGACTAATGGTGCTATAAATATTCACTCCTAAGAGTTTTTCTTGACATGCTTGCACTTCCTTTGGGAATAGACTTAGGAGGGGGGGGGGCTTCGTTGTGTAGACCATGTTTTACATTTTGAAGGGCCATCTAGCTGTTTTCCAAACTGCCTGCACAGTTTACATTCCACCAATACTCTACGTGAAGGCCCAATTGCTCCCGTGTCTTCTTGCTCACAGTCACTCTGATAGATGGGAGGTATCTCCTTGCGGTTTTGATTTACATTTCCTTGCTGACTAATGGTACTGAGCAAATTTTCACATTCCTCTTCAAAGGAATCGCTATGCAAATTCTCTATCTACTTTCAAATTGGGTGATTGGCCTCTTTATTGTTGAATGGTGAGAGTTCTTTCTTGCTATTTTTGAAACTCTAGGAAGAAACTCTTCCTGGAAAGTCCTTCGCATTACCCAGCATTCTTCCATGGAGCTGCTGCGTGAGTTCCACTGTACAAGGTCAATGGTGTTCTAACTATCATCAACTCCACTCTCCCGCCCTGAACCAGTACTCTCCTTTGCCATCCCCTCCGCAAATGCCAAGCCTTCTACCACCCACAAACATCTCTCCTGCCATCATCAGAACCTACCTGTAACCTTAGTGTATTTCCAGAATTGAGAAAACACGTGTTTTGGAACAGGTGTTTTGGACTACCACCACAGGATCTCTAAGACTCATGCTGAGCAAGGCACCATTTCTTGTTTTGTGTGCCTTGACAGTCATCCACACAGACACAACTGCTTGTCTCCATGGCCCTACTGCATCATACTACCAACCTAAAACATCCTGCGTGTGTGTGAGAGTAGGGTTCCCTATTCACATTACCATACCTCTACCCCTTTGAAACCCTGTCTCGAAAAACACACACACACACACAAAAAAAAAAAAACAACTCTCCCTCTGCAATACAAGCCAGTCATCACTTTAGAGAATTCATTAATCAACCAATATCCAGAAAATGCCCCTAACATTTTAGGAATATAGTAGGGTAGTAGGTGAGGCCACTTGCTCCATACTAGTATTAGAGAGCATTATTAGAATTGTTAGTACATCCTAATTTAGTGGAACATCCCCTAAGATTCATAAACAAACTCAGTAATGCCTTGTGATATGGGAAATCCTGACTAGAATAAATATGAATGAGTATCTGTTGACAGTATTCAATGGGGTTTCTTTGATATGATGGTGGACATGTTGAGCATCCCTGTATGAGAGGAAAAGAATAGGTAGTGTTCCCCAAACTGATTTGTGCCCTAGAAGAGCACACCTATTAACATCCACCCCAACAGCATCCTTCCAAAATATTCAGAATTGCTGAGCTAATCCAATTATTGCTCAATTTCATCAGCTGGAAAGCACTGAGGAGAAAACACTTCATATGGAGACAACAAAGTATATTTGCGTTGTTTTCTAATGTCATCTGCTGGTAGACACTCTTAGCAAAAAAACAAAAAACACATGGACTCAAAATGTATAAAAGCTGTCTGCTTTTTAAAGATTTTTTGAAATGAAGAACATATAACAAACAAATGTATTTTAGAACTGAGCCAGAGCAGTGTTCCAGGGACTTTTTTTTGTTTAAAACGCCCTCAGGAAGGCTCAGAATGGTGCTGGGTTTTGACTCCCTGTGACCCAACACCAACAGTGACAACCAAGGAGAAATGAAATATGATAATGATTGTCGCACAATAGACGTATTAAGAGGACAAAGACACCAGGGAGTTCCTGTTGAGAAAAGTCAACAACAGTGACAAGAAAGGGACTACTCACACTCTTGAAAGAAAACAATCAGAATAGCAGCAAAAGTAAGGGTCCCACCCAAAATACACACATCAAGTTGTGGGGAGGAGGGCTAAAGCTGGAGCACTGCTCCTGCTAGGAGAACTACTGAATCTTAAGACTGGCAACTGCTCCTTCTCTAGGTGCTGATTACAGTCAGGAAGGCAGGCTAGGGCCTTCGGGTTTTATCAACTAAAACATTAAGAGGCACACTTGAGTTTTTGAATAGGCTTCTGATTTACTGATAAGTTTCCCCACTGTTAATCATTTTAATGCTAAAACAAAGCACAAATGGAAAGCTAAGATAAAGCTTGAAGGCGAGCAGGGATTCCATTTGGCCTGGCAACATAAGTAGTGAAAGTGCTAACTCACATACCCAGATTTGGGTGCTGTATTATATAAACTTCATTTCTTCCCCAGAAACCGTCCTGCCTCAAGGAGTCTCCTAGTGACTCTCTGATGCAAACTAGTTAAAATGCAGACACAATCTATCTAGGTCATAGCAAGTCATAGTAAGATCTTGCTGCACAAGACCATCCAGAGTGTGGGAGACAAGGAAAATGCTTTGGATTGGTTGAGTCTAAACAATGTTAAAAAGCTAATTCACTCTGGTGCCCTGCTGATAAAACATAGCTGCCTCTGAAAGTTGTAGGTCACTGCCAAGGCCATCATCCTTAAGAAAGCATGGAAGATATTGACTAAGTCTGATCACTATGAGTCAACTGGCACAGGGTCCACTTCACACTTCTAGAAGGCCTGAGCAAGCTGTGTGTTCAGAGAAGACATCGCTAAAACTCCTTTTTAAATGTGCACTCTGGTCATTTCATCTGTCCCTTAAACCACATCTTTCCAGCCATCAATGCTGTGTGCAAACTAAATGCCAAGAGCCTCAAAAAGAGAAACAGCCCGGCGGTGGTGGTGCATGCCTTTAATCCCAGCGCTCGGGAGGCAGAGGCAGGCGGATGTCTGTGAGTTCGAGACCAACCTGGTCTACAAGAGCTAGTTCCAGGACAGGCTCCAAAGCCACAGAGAAACTCTGTCTTGAAAAACCAAAGAGAGAGAGAGAGAGAGAGAGAGAGAGAGAGAAATAGAATACTTGTTGGACTTAACCTACTGTGCTAGGCTGTGTTCTATTGCTGTAGGAAATGTCATGACCAAAAGCAACTTGGGAAAGAAAGGGTTCATTTGGTTTACATGTCCCAATCACAGTTCATCATTGAAGGAGGTCTGGGCAGGAATTCAAGCAGGAACATAGGCAGGATCCCTGGAGGAACACTGCTTACTGGCTTGTCACCATGGCTTGCTCAACTTGCTTACTTAAAGAACCCAGGAACACCATTCAGGGTGCTACCACCCACACTGGACTTGAGCCTCCCACATCAATTATAAGCAAGAGACTGTCCCAGAGATTTGTATATATATAAGGATCACCAATCTCTCTTTACCAAAGCATGATCACCATGTCTACCAAGTCTCTAAGAGAGAGGAGACTAAGTACTTGACAGTAAGAAAGGGGCAATCTCAATCACTTCCTATGACGTGAATGTGGGTCTCTGGCTCTATCTCCATCCATCATGCGAAATTTCTGTGGTGACGATCAAGATATTCATCAATGTAACTATGGGGAAAAGTCAGTTCAGGCAACCTCTCCTCTGCTGCCCAAGTACCTAGTTGGGGACATCCCTGTGAACAACTGGGGTCCCCTCTAGAGACAAGTCTCTTGCCAATCATTACCAAGGTCCAGTGGAAGAGCAGGAGGGAGAAGAGGAGCAAGGAAGTCAGAACCGTGAGGGACTGGCCCACCAACTGAGACAGTGCCCTTGATCTATTGGGAGCTCATCAAATCCAGCTGGACCAGGACTGAATGAGCATATGACCTAACCGGACTCTCTGAATGTGGCTGCCAATGGGGACTGACTGATAGGCCAATGATAATGGCACAGGGA
>JAQHUG010000166.1:2102724-2133451 GCA_028555095.1 Dicrostonyx torquatus
GTCATTCAAAAAGCAACTAGAATCATTAAAATGAGGAAGAGAAGCTGGCACACATCCTGGAATTCAAAATGCTTACAGCAATTAAGAAACCCTGCTTCTACTATGAAGAACTAACAGAACAGCCCTCATCTCTCTTTCTCCTCCTATACAAATAGGTGGTTCGATAGACATGGCCTGGGGAACAGCCCAGCAGCATCTGAGACTAGTTAGAAACATAAACTGTTGTACCTCTGCTCTAAACCTAGAGACGGGAAGTGGAAACCAGCAATCTATGAGTTAGCAAGACCTAATACTCAAATTTGGAAAGCTCTGCTCTAGGCTCAGGGTATGTTTCTGGGGAAGCTCTGGGCTTCATTAAATCCTTGTTAACTGGGTGGCAGTCCCTCCTGTCCTTGCCTTGGTGTTAAATCTCACAGACTGTTTTTACCAAAGAGGGACTGAGTCCTTAGTTCAAGGTCACTATGAGAAGAGAGCTCTAAGGCAGGACTAGATGATTTCCTCACCAGCCTTGAATCACAAAGGAAAGCCTTGCTGACACAGACAATTCTGGGGCCCCAGGCCTGTGAGCAGTGTTAACAATGCAGGCCCCAAGGTCTCCTCCATTATACCACACTGCCTCCCTCAGACAGAAAAGAGGGATTTCCAAGGCATAGACCCAAGAGAAACTGGGCAGGGTGTGTAAATAGCTGTTTCCACAGATCTCAGTAACTAAACCTTGTAGTGAAGACTGGGTACAGTATGCAGCGACAACACGTAAGGCTCTGACATCGCCTTGTGTTTCCTTAGCTCTCTTCATTTTTTATGGTGCCATCCAAGTCTCACAACTGCCACAGAGAGCAATAGTGTCACCGTCATCTCCTATTTGTTACAAAATGAGAAAAGCCCTGAAGTTCAGAGTGGCTAATAGCTTGCCCACCAGGCCTGTCATCAGGGAAATCTGGAGCTCCGGTCTGGCTGGCTGGCTCTAGAACCTGTGTGGCATAGCCCCACAAACGGGATCCGGACATCTGGAAATTCTCCCCAAATGTACAGTCCCCAAGGGAGAACCCAAGAGAAAAGCGTACAGCGAAAATGGTGAGGTCCTAAAACATTAGCACTTCCTCACAGGGCCCCTTTAAACATTTCACACACAAACCAGCCAAGGTGCTCTCAGCCAAAAGGGAGGAAAGAAAGAAGAGAAAAATCAAAATGGGAAGGAAGAAAGAGAGAGAGGCTTATTTCAGCCTGCATAATCATTCCGGGCTTCCTCCCATAGCAGCCTCCTAGGCAAGGCAAACAACCACTCAGAGCCCAGGCTGAAGCTCCTCCACACACTTCAACCCCCGCTCCTCCACCTTCCCCGACACCCCACCCTGTTAGGACAACTCTGCTCTGACTGGTGTGTGGGCAATACCCTAAAACTCAAAACAAGAAGTGAAAAAAGTGGATCCTGGACGAACACAGACATCCTCCACATCCTTGCACTACGCTACAGCCAGGCTCTGACCCTTGAGTCTCCCAAAAGACCTTAAGAGCCCATGTAATGAAGCAGACAGACCTCTGCCCCTGGCTTTGCTCCTTCCCACAAAATCCGGGTGGAAGAATGCTAGAAACTGGAGAGGGTTGCTGTGAAGTCCAAGGCAAACAAGCTCCCATGCACTCTTCCTGAAGAATTGTGCACCATTCTAAACTCTCTAACTGACCTTTGGGTCCTGGGGTCTGTGATGATGTAAACCTGGGAAAAGTCGGGGTGGGGGGCGGGGGAAAGCAAGCTATCATTCATCAACCACAGCCACGTGTGCGAGCCGGATTCTGGAGCGCTCTAAAAAAAAAAAAAAGCTCAGAGGAGGCCTTGACCTAGCCCCCGACCACTTCTTAGGTTAGGCACAGGAGCAAAAAAGCCATGGGGGCCAGAAGCCTGTCCCGCAAGAAGTGTCTGCCTCAGTTTTGGCAACAACGATCTTCCTAGAAGACACCAGGATTCATAGATTGAGATGATTCGCTGATTTCAGCTGAGAGAGCTCTGACTAGGGGCGAAGCGACCCACTGAGTTCTCCATAACCAGAGCCTCCAGGCGGCACCCTTGGGGGCCATTTGGCCGAGCCGGCCATGCAGACCTAAGGGCTTCGCTCCGCCACCAACTTTCTTACAGGAAACTGCCCTCTAGCTATGACCAATATTGCTCACACTCCCCGTCCCGGGTTCGGGGAGAATCAGGGAGCCAGATCCCTTTTCGCGCGCACAAAGCAGCTGCGCCAGGCGTGCAGACCCTCTTCCCGCCGCCCTCCAACTTGCTCGCGCCACTCTCCGCGCGCCTACCCTTGGCGCCTGCCCCGCGGAGCGCATCCCAGCCGGCAGCTACGGTAGCTGCCACTGTACGCCGGGTGGCCTGGCCTCCCCGCGTCCCCGAGCTTACCGTGCAGCCCGGATCGTGCTCGGGCGGTGCCTAGTGCGTGGCACGCGTCCCAACCGGAGACACTGCTCCCCCGCGTCTGCCCCGCGCGGAGACCGGGGCGGTGAACCAGGCTGGCCCGGTTCTACTGCTGGTTGCTCGCTGCTCGCGGCTCCCGCGCGGGCTCTCGCTGCTGCGCGGCGAGGAGGGAGGGGTCGGGGAAACTCCTAGCAACTCCAAGTCCCGGCACCGGAGCTCCAGCTGCAGCCTCGCGCCAGCCCGCTGCCGCGAGTGCGAGCTAGCGAAGCCAACCTGCCCCCGCTGCTGCCTATGAGCATGCCCAGTGCGGCCGTGGGCGAGCCACAGAGCCCTGGCCCGGGGCAAATATCGGTGGCAGAGGGCTAGGGGAGGGGGGGAGATGGGCCTCAGGCTTGGAGCCCAGGGGACTAGTGGAGGAAGGCCCAGGGGCGCGGGTCAGCGAGAGCAAGGCAGTGAGAGTTGCAAGGTTGTAAGAAGTTTGTGGGCTGGAAAGGTGGGCTGGTAATGCCAGCCGGTATTAAAGGACAACCAGAAAACACGCTACAGGAATGTGGGCCCAGCAGGTGGGGTTTTATTCAGTCCCAAGCTTACCTAGGGTGACAAAATCCAAGAGCTAATGGAGCCTGGCAAGCCCAGTAAATGAGGGAAGCGGGAAGGAGGAGGCCAGTTTAAGAGAGCTCCGCGGGCAGAGCAGCTGTCCTGCTAGAAATGTTCACTGCTATCATGAAAAAATTAGACCTGGGTTTGCTGGATTTTATTTTATGAACAAATAAATAATCGGTCGACATATAGCTTTTTACATGCAAAATATTACGGTTATTGAATCTTGCCAGAGAACTAAAAGTAGTAACAACAACAACAACAACAATAACAACAACAACATTCTAGAGTCTAGACCAAAAACCCATGGCTGGGTCCAGTGGCTGCTCAGCCAGTTTGAACCAAAGAGTTATACAAAGAGATGCTAAGGGCCTGCCCAGGGTGGTTTAAGAAGGTGCTGGAAAGGATCCAAGATGATTCAGACTGCCTTCAAAATGCAAGGGGAAATAGGTTTTCCTGACAAGAAGCGAGCTAACGATAAATGCTGGCGCATTCAGAGAGGTAACTAGTGCAGAAAGGGGCTTTGAGAACTAACTGTGAGGACGCTTCAGGAGTATGAACATCTGACTGGGAGGTCACTGCAAGATAAGCTAGACTCAGTCTAGCTGCCAGTGAGCCCCTTCAAGGCATTTTAGATTTCGAAGCAAATGGTAGCAGTCCTGCCTTTATTTAAGATTTTGATATTTTTATCATGCATTTTTTGCATTGATTTCTTTCTTTTTAAATACTGCATTAAAACTTTAAACCGAGTGCGAGTTCTTTGGCCAGCCTTTCCATTTTGTGTCCTACCTCATCCAGGCCTGACCCTACTTAGCTGGAGTAAAAGCAGCAAGATGTAGTACATTCAGAAGAATGGAACAAGGTGGGCTCAGAGGTCCTGATTGCCAATCTGTACCAAATCTAATTTATTTGGTAGAATGTTTTGGAACCAACTGAGATGCTGAGGCGTGGGAGGAGCTATGTAATCCAAAGATAACTCTTCTGGGAAGATGTGTTGAGCAGTAGTTTGGAATGTTCGTGGGAGGGGAAGAATGGGAATTGAATATGACATGGTCACTGTTTTATGAAAATCAGAGGCATTTCCGTGATAAAGCCATCCTCGTACTGCCTATCTCAGAAAGACATGGCTGGGTTACCTTTTCACCAAAAGAGTAATAAACGGTGTTTTTGCTGCAATCCCAGCCATGCCTCCATCAAGAGTCATGATGAACAAGTGGCTTCTCTTCCAAGCTCTTTTCCTCATCTGTGAATTAGAAGACAAATTTTCGTTATTTATGAGAGGGTTAGAAGAAGTTATGTGTGATTTGGGTTTCTTTTAAAGCACTGACCGTGATCATTATGAATAAAGCTAGACTCAACATAAAAAGTCTCGCCTGCAGAACAAAAGTTGTCTAAAATAGCAAATTTCATCCATTTGAAAAGCTTTTTTTAAAAAAAAAATTATCCGAATTTGCTAATAAAACTCTGGAATCAGTTGTTGAGTAACTCAGCTGTTTTGTTTACTAAAATCGGTTGATAATCCCTCTCGCCGGGCGGTGGTGGCACACGCCTTTAATCCCAGCACTTGGGAGGCAGAGGCAGGCAGATGTCTGTGAGTTCGAGACCAGCCTGGTCTACAAGAGCTAGTTCCAGGACAGGCTCCAAAGCCACAGAGAAATCCTGTCTCGAAAAACCAAAAAAAAAAAAAAAAAGACTCTGCTCTCTGTACAAAGCGCCTTCTAACTCTGGAACACTTTGTCAGCGTAGTGTCTGCTTCAACTAGACACCGGGGCTTCCCTCAGTGCTCTGTCTCTGTGGTGGGTCTCTTTACAGACCAGCTCGGCAATCTCTCCTTTCACAGAGAACAGACTACCCTTTATCTATTGGAAGTATTTTAAGCATGCAGAACTCTCAAAGGAGGGGGGGGGATGCTCGAGTGTTTACACAGAAGCTTTCCAGAAGTTCTGGAAACGAGGAAGTACCTAGCCCAGAACCTATCGCAAACAGGTAGTTATAAATATTTACAAAATAAATAAAAGTTTCCATCATCAAAATCTTCCGGGTCTCTGTTCACCTCCGCTAGCTCCTAAGAATTATTGTTTTAAAAGTCATAATAATAATGTCATCAAGAACAAGAACAGGATGTAAACATTTATATAGGGAGGGGCTAGCAAGAAAAATATTTTGCTTGTGCTTGATAATGTGTGTGTGTGTGTGTGTATGCATGTGTGCATGTCAGTGTGTGCATTAGGGACTGAACTAACTGCTTCATGCACTTTGTCTTTCAGCTTAAATATTAAAATAATCACATTTTAAAATTTGTATGAGTAAATGTCAAATGGTATTTTTTAAACACATTGCAAACGAACTCATCTCAGAGTGAAGCCAGTTCCCACCCTGTAGAAAAATAGCATTGTCTTTTCCTTGCACATAGTTACAGAAATGGCCAAGTGTATGACAGCAAGCACAGATCTTATTTTTGTCTTTGAAAATTAATCTTGAAATTATAGAAATAAAAAAGACACTGTTGTTCATCAAACTGCCAAGTTAAAACTCTACTAGCTGACAGCACTGTGAGAAAGAGGGAAAACATAAAAGGGGCCTTTTCTTTTTTCCTTTGTGGCACAGGTAATGTCATGGTTGCAAGGAGACACCAGACCCTTTTGTGGGTATTAAGTGATGCAAAACAATGATTTCATCTAGAGGGCCCTAGAGCTCACTATGAACCTCAGTCTGTGTTGTCGGTCCCGTAAGGCTGTATGCAGAGGAAGCACTGTCTAAATAGTGGGTGGATTGGATTTGAGACGAATGACTCTTGCCTCTAATACTAGCACGGCTGAAGCAGAGACAGGGGATTTGCCATGAGTTCAAGGGTTATATAACATGACTGTATCTCAAAAGCTAATAAAGAAACACACGCAATGAATTGACATGATCACATTTGATACAGGGGATTGATGTCATAGAATAGTGTAGTGATATTTCATTTGTATTTTAATAAATAAAGCTTGCCTGAAGTTCAGAGAGTAAAACAGCCGCACTCGTCAGGCTTACAGACCAGGCAGTGGTGACATACACCTTCAATCCCAGTAGACACACTATTTTGCCCTAGAAACTGGGCAGTAGTGGTGCACACCCTTTATCCCAGCACTAGAGAGGAATATAAAATGGGAGGAGACAACTGTCACACACAGTATCATTCTGAAATTCCTGGAGGCAGGATCATCATTTCAGACTGAGGTAGAGGTAAGAACCAGTGGCTGGCTGTTTTGCTTTTCTGACCCTCAGGTTGACTCCCAATTTCTGTCTCTAGGTCTTTATTTATCTTGTTACAAGACAGTGTTTTAATAGCTTCCTTTAATATATAATGGTGCCATCAATAATAGTATACATATAGAACTAAAAACACCTCTAACCTCTACATTTTTAAACATTCTTCTATACTGCATAGCTAATACCTTCTCAAATTTTCATTCAGATGGTGTGAATTTAGATTAAAAAAAAGAATAACTTTGGAACCTATCAACTTATTAACTCTTAAATGAACAATACTTACTATCATGTTTGTTAGCATAAACTATTGAATATTGGAAAGCTCATATGGCTCAAATTTGGGGTTTTTTGTTGTTGTTGTTGTTTGTTTGGTTGCTTTGGTTTTTTTTTTTCGAGATAGGGTTTCTCTATGTAATGGTCCTAGCTGCCCTGGAACTATCTCTTTTAGACCAGGCTGGCCTCGAACTCAAAGAGATCCAGCTGCCTCTGCCTCCCGAGTGCTGGAATTAAAGGCGTGCACCACCGTTGCCAGGCTTCAATTTTGTGTTTTTATATCCCTTCAAATTAGTGTTTATAGGTATAGAAGAGTCTATTTTTTAAAGTTGTTTGTATGCAGGCTTCATCATTGCCACTTCTGTCTGTGAGCCCCTGTGAGCTCGACTAGGTTGACGTCTCTCGGTTATATTCTCCTGATGTCCTCGACAACTCTGACTTCTACATTTCTTCCTCTCTCTCTTTCAAGGGGTTCTTGAGTTCCAAGTGGAGAGACCAAATGGAAATTTCAACTTGAACTTGGCTGTGGGTCTCTGCATCTGTTCCTATCAGCTACTCTCCAGTAGCCAAAGAATATATTCTTTAAGCTGCTTGCAATAATGCTCATTCTCCTACAAAAGTGATTTCAGTAATCTAGCCCCCAAGAAATCTATTAAGTTTCTCAGTTTTAAAGTGGTACCAAGTGTGCCTGGGAGTCACACAAAAGAGGACAATGTCCATCTCCCTGTGAGAACAGCAGCAAGACTTTAGTTGGTCCTGAAGTAGGTCAGAAGAATGTTGTCCCCTTCTTGTTCTTCTGCACTTTGCCATCCTTCCATTTCCCTGCAACATTCACTCATTCACCCACTCTCCTCCCCCCTCTCCCATTTACCCTCTCTCCTCCCCTCCTCTCCCATTCACCCTCTCTCCTCCCCTCCTCTCCCATTCACCCTCTCTCCTCTCCTCCTCTCCCATTCACCCTCTCTCCTCCCCTCCTCTCCCATTCACCCTCTCTCCTCCCCTCCTCTCCCATTCACCCTCTCTCCTCTCCTCCTCTCCCATTCACCCTCTCTCCTCCCCTCCTCTCCCATTCACCCTCTCTCCTCCCCTCCTCTCCCATTCACCCATTCCCCTCCTTCTCGCCTTGGTTTTTCCCACCTCACTTAGTTTGTCTATTGTTCCCCATTTCTAAGAATCAATGCAACGTTAGTGTATTACAACTGAGAACTGAATACAATAACTTTGTTAAATTAACTATGCTTCTGTGTGGGAAACTGACCACTTTTCTAAGACATCTATGATTAAAGGTCCAATTTATTATTTCAGGATGGAACAAGGCAAAAAAGCTGTAGTATGGAGTCCAGCGGAAGAATTACTGCTCCCCATACACAACGCCCTAAGTTTGAGCCTCTGGTGCACAAAACAAGAAATATACACACATGTATATACTTTGTGATTCTGTGCTATTGTTGTTTCAAAACTATGGATTCTCCTAAACTTTTTAGGTTCTGTTTTGTTTTCAGAGTGGCTCTCTTGGCAGTAGCAGGAGGCTTCCTGGCTAGTGACAGGTTGGTGGCTGTTGTGGGTATATGTTTCATTTCCTGTAAATCCGTAAAGAAATCCTTCACATCCAGTGACATCTATTTTCTGGAATATAAGAAACTTTCAGAGTTCAGATAGACTTGTGCTTCAGATTTTGTTCTATTCTCAGAGAAATTAATCTTAGTCTGTAGTTTTATCTAACCATGACTATCCTAGCCGGTTTGTAACTTGTGCCCACCTTTTTTTTTTTATGGTTTCATGGTACAGTATTCTAATGCCAATGCACTAATGGTATTGTTTCATTTCTTCTGTGCTTTCAAGAACTGCAATAAATATCGACTTTTGACATCAAATTTTATGAACTTTAGTGCACCATTCTGGCTAGTTTCTGAAAAACCAGGCCATTATTTGAGCCCTACATTTCCTCCTCTCACAGGTTAATGGGTCTTGCACTATATTTCAAATTTCTTTCTACTTCTCTGATTATATTACTTTATCTTGTAAGCTGTATCAGAGTTTATATGCCAGTGTACAACTAATGCCAATACTAACTAGAAAGAGATAGAGTTCCTTGGGAGAAGGAAGATAAGAGCAAAGCAAATTTTTATCTTGAAAAAAGACATGCTTGTACTTTGAACTTGGTTATTCTGTAACAGTTGTAAGTGTTTTAGCTACTTCTTTCAAATAGACTTGTATTTCCTCAAGTGCTGGGAACAAGCTTTTAGAGCCCTAAATTGTCCTCACACAATGCCTAGCACAGAGACAGAAGCCAGCAACAAATGACAATTACGTCACTTTTTAGTATGTGTCATTAAAGATCAAAGATAGTTAATTTTAGGTTTGATATTTAAATGTATATGCAAATATAAAATTATTTTTGCAATAAGTTTTACAGTCAAAAAGCACACCAGGTTTTGAAAAGTCTAGAGTAGAATGGTAAACAAAGAGAAGAATTTTTGAAGAAACAATGGTGAACTGAGCCAAAAAAACAAAAAAATAGCAAAGAAAGAATTTCAGGCAGAGAAAATAGCATGCACTTTACTGGGAAGGTGTACTGGCTAATTTGATGTAAATTATACACAAGCTAGAGTCAGCAGAGAGGCAGGAGCCTCAAATGTGAAGTTGCCTCCATGAGCTCAGGCTGTAGGCAAGCCTGTAGTTTGTAATTTGTTAATCAATCTTGTATGGGTGAGGGCCCAGCCCATTGTGGGTGGTGCCATCCCTGGGTTTGATAAGAAAGCAGGCTGAGCAAGCCTTGAGGTGCAAGCAGGACCACTCCACAGCTTCTACATCAGTTCCTGCCTCCAGGTTGCCGCCTTTCTTCATTTCCCATCCTGACTTCCTTTGATGAAGAACAGTGATGTGCAAGTGTAAGCCAGATGAACTCTTTTCTCTCTAACTTGCTTTGGTCCTAGAGTTTCATCGCAGCCATAGTAAACCTAGCCAAGGTAGAAGGTATACAGAAAGCTTCAGAGAGAATTTGAAGGTCTTTGTTCACATTACTACCTGTGATGATTAACCTTGATTGTCAAATCCTGGGCCCGTCTGTAAGGGAGTTTCTAGATTACCTTAACTGAAGTGGAAAGACCCACCCTGAATGTGGACAGCAGCATTCCATGGACTGGAGTCCCAGCTTGGATAAAATAGAAAAAGTTGGGAGGAATGGAGGAAGGAGAAACTGGTTGAGGTACAGGCAGGCAGATCTCTGTGATTTTGAGGCCAGCCTGGTTTACAAGACAGGCTCCAAAGCTACAGAGAAACCCTGACTTGAAAAAAAAACAATAAATAAATAAATAAAGTAAACTGGACACTAACATCCATTTTCACAGCTTCCTGACCACAGGTACAATGTGACTGGCTCATTCAAGTTCCTGCCATCATGGCACCCCTACCACAGTGGGCTATGCCTTCAAAATAGGAGTCAAAAAAGCCCTTTCTTCCTGAAGTTGCTTAAGAGCAGCTGCCACACAGAAGTCAGCTGTTCTTCCTTCAGGCGTCCAGTGACTGGAAGTGTAGAAGCAGCATGCTGTCATGGGGAAGGCATGGATTTTATACCAGACAAATTTGAGTTTGAAACTTGAATTAGCTCTTCAGAATCTTGGGCAAATTTTATTCTCTGTGGGATTTCTTATCTCTAAAATATTCATATTACTCTCCACAGGTGGCTGTAGTGGTCCAGAGAACATATATAATACACTTAGCATGGTACTTGGCACACACAATTCTACATGAGTATTGCTACTTCAATACCCTAACCATTTATCTTGGTTACTGAGAAAAATGAGAGGAAATCAATCAGGTAGTTGGAGTTTCTCATCCAAGGAATTTCTAAGAGGCATCGCCTCTACTACTTGCCATCTGTTTTACCAGCCAGAGACAATCATGACATTATAAAAACAAGTTTACAGAGCTGGGCGATGGTGGCGCACGCCTTTAATCCCAGCACTCGGGAGGCAGAGACAGGCGGATCTTTGTGAGTTCGAGACCAGCCTGGTCTACAAGAGCTAGTTCCAGGACAGGCTCCAAAGCCACAGAGAAACCCTGTCTCGAAAAACCAAAAAATAAAAATAAAAATAAAAACAAGTTTACATACCCAGAAAGTGTTCTGTGACTATTCTACTTTTCCTGTTCAGATGTCCCAATGTCTCCACCTGTTACTATATTGAAAGAGAAAAGCCAGCCAGCAGCTGTGTCACATGGCTTTTTATCCCAGCTCTTGGGAGGCAGAGGCAGGTGGATTTCAGTGACTATAAGACCAGCCTGGTCTACAAAGCAAATTCCAGGACAGTCAGGACTGTTACACAGAGAAACTCTGTCTCAGAAAAAAAAAGAAAAGAGAAAACAAAAGGCCAAGGTAGATAGATTCTGACTACAGTGATTTCAGCATCTGTGCTTATTAGTTATTTTTAATAATTTGTTTATTTTATCGAATGTGCATTGGTGTTTCACTCGCATGCATGTCTGTGTGAGAGTGCCAAATCTTAGGGGTACAGACAGTTGTGAGCTGCTTTGTAGATGCTGGGAATTGAACCCTTGTCCTCTGGAAAAGCAATCAGTGCTCCTAACCACTGAGCCATCTCTCCAGCCCCCTGCTTATTAGGTTTTAACTCAATGAAGACTTGTAAAAATTGCTTCTCTACTATAAGTTAATCTTAAACAGGAACTACTAAATTTTGGTAATCAGTAGTTAAATATGGCTCTTTCCACAAACACGCCCCACTAACAGTAGGGCATCAGACATGGTGGGCAACTGATCTAACACTGAGATACATCTGTCACCCAATATTTCTTGAATTATTTGAATTAGAGGTCTAAGGAAATAGTGTGTAGCAGAAAAACTTAGAATTTGTAAAAAAAAAATTATATGAATTAGTCACCTTAGCATGAACATGGCTTGTAACATAAATTCAGTTAGGTAAATGATCCATGCTGGTTGCTGATTCCTGTTTGTAGTATAAAATGACGCTGCCCCCACCGTGATCCACAAGAGCCATTAGACTATGAGCTAACAAAGAAGTTCCTATTCGGCCAGGAAACACATGAGTCACTAGCCACACAAACACTGTCTCAGCATTTCTCTGCCACAAATTTTAGAGATGACAGGACAACACAATCCATGCTCAATCTGAGACCAGGGGAGAGGTTTTCATGTTGCTCACGGCAGCAATTCCCTTTTCATTATGCTCCTTGAACCTGGTGTGGAAATACCAGTGAAAAAAAACCTCACACCTCCTGTTTCCCTGAAGATTCTCAGGCCCCAGGCGGACATACAGACATCCTGAAATCCCTCAGAGCTCAGCTTCTCAGGCCTAAGGGGTCTGTACCTGCAGACATCCTGAAATCCCTCAGAGCTCAGCTTCTCAGACCCAAGGGGCTGCACATGCAGATACCCTGAAATTCCTCAGAGCTCTTGTCTAGTCTTGGAAACACGAGGCCTAGGACATAGTTGTTTAAAGTATACTTCTCAGAGAGGAGGAAGTTTGGAGTTGGGTGGGGTGAAGGGGAAGAGGTCTGGGAGGAGAAGTAGGAGGGAGGGATGGATGTGATTGCTTTCTACTGTACTGTACACGTATGAAATTCTCCTCTTGGACTGGTAGCTTCGGCATAACCTGGGAACTTGTTAGGAATGTACTCTTCTGCCCGCCCCAGACCTGCTGGACCGGAATCTGCACTATAACAAGCTCTCTGGCTAATTCATGTACACATGAAAGTTTAAAAAGCACCGCCCCAGAATACCTAGTGGAGAAGGACTGGAGCAGAACAAAAAGCACCTTAAAGGCAAAATCAATTTTCTTTGCCCTTGGTGTCCTGTCTAACGGTGAGCTCCAGGCCCTGATTATGTATAGCTAAATCCTACCCTGTCTTTCTTTGAGCTGTCTGCAATGTCTCCTCTGTGAAAAACCGTACTGATTGTATCAGCCAGGGGCCTTATCCTATCTACCTCTTCTTTGGCTAATTCTGTGCACGTATGCATGCTTGGGGCAAATGTTGCTGAGACCTTCCTGGAACAGGGGCTAGTTAGCAAACTGAGTCAGACCGGAGGAAAGAATTGCTTATAAGAGAGAAAGAAAAGAGCGAGAAAAGGAAGCGCTTCACAGGTGAAAAAATAACTCTGGAAATCTAAGTTGTGCCTTACAGCAGACTAGAGTCTGTTGTATAGCGATCCTCAAGCACTATGCCATGTCTGCTCTAGAAGAGCCCTGATACACTTGAGGGCATGGGCAGCTCTGGCTTTCCAGAAGATACCAGGATTGATGATTCAAATCATCCTGTCATACCCTCAGAACATGACCTTGCCCAAAGCTGACTTCTTACTAGACCTATGATCAGGTCTGTTTGTTATGGCTTTGACCATGAGGCGAGCGTGCTGTAGACTCTAAAAGAATTGCCTTTGTTCATATTTATTCCTCACTTAGAGTTAATGTCTTCACTTATTTTCTAAACAAGAATGTACTTTTAAAATGTTTTGAAAATCCCTCTTTTAAGTGTGTGGCATTTTTATAAATTTATTTTTTGAAAACTCCTTGGAATTCATAACCCAAGTACGGATAATACATCTTTGAGTAAAGAAAATGAGTTTCTGGCTGCCACTCTTAAGTTGACAGAACTGGTCACTTTATTACTTTCATTGATAGATGAGTCATTTAAAAATTTTGACCTAAATCAGATGTAAGATGTCATATGCACAATAAACATGTCTTCTAACTGGCATCTTGTGGTCCCTACAGTCTCAACACATAGAAGATATAGTGGAAAATAATTCTAAGGCAAGAAATTAGTCTTCAATAGCATCAACAGTGCTGAAGTTGACCCCAGAGAGGGGCTTCATGACAGAAACTGGGCTTCACAAAGAGTATTTCTTTCCTAAGCATTGACCGGGTATGACCCAGTCAGTGTCTGTGTCCTGTCCCTTTATCCCACGTACTCAGAGACTGAAGCAAGAGGATCTCTTGAACCTTGCCTAGGAAATGTAGAGAGACTCCATCTCAAAAGTAAATAAACTCTGTAAAAAATGAAAAGGTTTGACTCTTTATCTAAGACTACTTATTTTGCAGTTACTATGTTGTATTTCCAAAGAAAACATTGTGATCCCCAGGGACAAAATGTTCAGCAGCTACAATCCTGCGATTCCTACCTCTGTAAGTTTCCTTCAATGAGAAAGCTCTATTGTAGTAATTATAATGCTAATTATACTAGCAAAAATGGGTAACATCTTCAGAAAATGAGCACATAATTATTTTCCCCACTGATTTAATGCAATATGTATATGTGTGACATAGAAATAAATGAGATAACTAATCAGAGTATTTAAGCTAGCTCAGTTGAAAAAGTTCAGAGCACAAAATCATATGAAGGCATTATTACAGCTAATCTTATATCCAATAGCAGAAACTTACTCTAGGCCAGATACTGTGCTAGATACTGGGAATTTGCAGTAAAACCCAAGGCCTCATATGTGAATACAGTCTTGATGGATGACTATCAGTGAATGTAATTCCTGGCATAGGAATCTTAATGATTATAAATTCTCACATGTGAGCTTCATGGTCTGATGAAAGAAAAGACAGTAAGCTAGTAAATATATAGCTACAGACTGTATTTCATATTATGCAATATCAATGCTAATATGTAACGGAAGAACCTAAGCTGGTGGCTGAGGGAGTGTTTACCATTTAAAGCTTTTTGAAGAAGTAAAGGAAGAAACAGTTAGCTGAGGGAAGACTAGGAAAAACAGTCTACCAAACAGGAATAGCAGGAACAGAAACACAGAGGAGGGAGAGGGTTTGTAGCCGACAAGAAACAAGGGAAGGACCAGAGTAATTGGACCACAGTGAGAGAATTATGATGAAGAGATGTGGGGTGTGTGTGTGTGTGTGTGTGTGTGTGTGTGGTGTGTGTGTCGGGGGGAGGGTCCCAAGTACAGATCATAGGTCTTAAGGAGGTACATCTCAATGACCTAAAAAGTCACAGAAACTTTATGAACAAAAGGTTGACGAGGACCTGTCTACATTGAAGGTCACTCTTAGGGGATATGGTTAATATTAATTAAGCAAATGAGAAACAAAGAAAGGAAAAGCATTTGGAGAACAGTGTAGTCCAGGTGAAGCAGGTGTAACTGGTTTAGACTTGATTTGAAACCTGATAGATGAGGAAAGGAAACTGAGAGAGGTCTAGGACTAAGACAGGTGAAATTTACTCATAGATACACTCTCTTCTTTATATTGCTGGATAAATGATCCTTGACTTTAGTAAGCTGAGAAATTTAATGCAGAAATTAATTGAAAAATCCATTTTGGCCATGCATTTGATATCGAGAACCAAGTGGAGAATTGAGACAGACCATTTAATGTTCAAGTGTGGGACTTAGAAAGCAGATTCTTTTAGAAAGGATATCAACACTAGATGAATGACTATGGAATAATTAAGGAAAGGGCACATTTTTTTCAGCCTTAAAGAACTGTAGCTTCAAACGAAGTTGTTGAGAAGAGGAACTTTCAAAGGTGGTGTCCATACTGGAAGAGGGTTTAGTTTTCTAGGACAAAGAAAACAGAATTGCAGAATGGAAGGTGACCTTTTGAGTAAAAGCAGATACAAATGTTCTCCTATGGTAAAAAATCAGATTTTTTTCCACATTAGAAAGAGAGTTTTAGAAACAGTTGTATAATGTTTTATTTAATGGGAACTTACCTAGACATAGTACTTCACACCTGAAATCCCAAAAGACTGAGGTAGGAGTATCACTGTAAAGTCAAGGCCAGCCTGTGCTTCAAAGTGATGTTCAGGCCAATCTGCACTGTAGAATGAGACTATGTTTTGTTTTAACCTTTAGTTTATGATTGTTTTTGAGAGCTTAATTGCAGAAAGATAATAACTATGACCATTTTCCATAATCAAAAGATGTCTGGTTGGGATGATTAGCAAAATACAAGCAGCATGAAAGGGGCCATGGAGGATACTAGATGAGGAAAGATTCAAAGCCTATGGGAGTAGAAGGAGAAGAAAAGAAGAAAAGATGCAAATCAGGGGGAGGGAATCAATTAAACCCGGAGGATGTATAAAAAAAAATTTAGAAACCTACCATTTCATAACTAACTAAAACAATGGTGTTTTTATTTTAGATGAGCATTATTGGAAATACTCTGATTTGGTGGTGAATACCAGAAGTCACAGGTTTCTAAAACAAAATCCCGGTGCCCATTGCCAAGTGAGGGATACTTCCCTATGGGTTGTTGCCAGGGAGCCTGTAGAAACTCACGAAATAATACAGGCTATTGTCTTTGTTCTTGGTGCTTAACAGAACTAGGCAGCAAGTGTCTCCTCCTGATGATTGCATACTCTCCAGACACAAAAGCCAAGTTTAACTGAGCTGTGTTGTTGGAGGCTGCTCATTTGTTCCTGGCTTCCCAGACCCGAAATAATCACACAGTAACTGTATTAATTAAATTACTTCTTAGCCTATTAGCTCTAGCTTCTTATTGGCTAGCTCTTATATCTTAAATTTACCCATTTCTAGTAATCTGTGTATTGCCACGTGGATGTGACCTACCAGCAAGGTTTCAGCACCTCTGTCTCCTGCGGGCAGCTACATGGCTTCTCCTTGACTCCACCTTCTTTCTCCCAGCATTCAGTTTAGTTTTCCTGCCTAGCTCTATTCTGTCCTATCACAGGCCAAAGCAGCTTCTTTATTCATTAATAAAATCAACACACAGACAGAAGGACTTCCCACACCATAGCTGGAAGCTCTCTTCCTGCTGACTAGCACTCATAGTGATGGAAGGTTCTATACAGGCTACTGGGGAACAAAAGTTACCAGATATTACTCCCAGCTATGTACTTTGTATGATACAGACTGAACTACCTGGTGAAATGCCCACTGGTACAGTAGTGACATGAGTGTTCTGAGGTAACCTACAACTTCCAAGTTGGATTTGTTTGAAATTATAGACTGGTAAAGACTTGGTCAGAGAAACATCTTTTAGCAGTAGGCAACATTCAAAGTGGGGCCTTATAATTGGCCAAGGTGCTGAGAATAAGTAACAGCTGAGTGTCTGACTCCAAATGAGACAACTAGTCTACCTTCCATCACAGAAGAGATGATGGAAGGTCTTCAGAAACCAAACAACAGGAAGGAGCATTGAGGAGTGCTGTCACCAGAGTATGACATTACTATTATGATTACAAACACACAGGAGCAGTGACATGTGTGTGGCCCTACCCCCCACCAAAAAAAAAGGAAATAAATGATTTAAATCATAAGAAGACGAGAGACATGAGGGTAGGAGGGGACCAACTGAGGAAGTGGTGGGGGTAGTGGGGGTGCATGTGATCACAGCGCATTATATACAAGTAGGATATTATCAAACATTTAAAAATTATACACCCCACACACAATTTCACCTAATGGAAAATTCATTAATTGGACTCTCATCTTCAGATGCGGAAAAAAAATTCCACTTTTCGTGGCAGGACGCTTAGTGTTTATGAAGTGTATGGCACAGGAACAAGGAAGCAGTGCAATATAGACGTCATATTGGTTGGTATCTAGTGGCTTCAGCTTATTTTCCTTGTGAAAGCAGAGTAGACTTCCCTATCTTGATTGGCCTGCTTGTGGCTTTGGCTATCATTTCTCTCCTAATTTATTATAAGGACAGATAAACAACTTAGCATTAGTTTGAAGACTTGAAACTTTAGATGAATGATGGTGACCACAGGGCTTGACCTTTTGGGACCTTGAGCAAGATCTATGCCTAAGTCAATGTCTCCCATACATTCCTGTTAACCCCTTGAATTAATTACTTCTTGCATCTCTCTGTTTACTCATATTACATATTAAATTCCCTTTTCATCAATTTAGGGTCAAATGTTCACAACTTTAAAACCTGACCAGTTATCTATTCTAAGGTCATGGCTTCTAAATACACAGAATCCTGCTTTGGATGAAGTAGAGACCACATAAAAGGCAATTTGCTACATAAAAGAGAGTATGAATAATATTCTGTAAATTGTTCATTTATTTCTTTGTTCAAAACATTTTGCCCAAGGTGACCCTTTCTAGTCATAATCTATCCTATTTGGATGAATTCTCTGACAAATCTACATAAGGGAAAGACCATGGAAAGAATCAGAACAAGACATATTTAATATTCTGATATTTAAGACCCAAAGCAAAGAAGTGGAAAGTGGGGATGGAACAGAAATTGTTGTCTCTCAACAATTTGGAGTATGGTACAATGAGGCAAACCCACCAACTCCTTATTCCTATCCTCTGTTTAAATATCTGAACTATACATTTTCTTTATGACTCAGAGTGCCACCACCCTACTCTAGTCTTGAATTGAGAACAGGAAAGAGGAAGGAGACTTTAAAAGGACTGGTCTCAACTGAACAGTAAGACTCACCCTGACTTCCTTTTACTATGTTTGTCAAGCTTTAATTATATCATTATATAGTATTCTCTCCTTAAAACAGATTTTTCTTGGCAAGAATTCAGATTCATACAGACTGTCTCCTGTAATGCTCTGTAATGTTTACCAAAATCTGGCCAATGGTTCTGCTATGATGGCCTCATCAGATACAATATCTTCTTGTCTTTCACTAGTGATTTTTTTTTCTTTTTTTAAGGCTCCTCTTCTCTTAGACATTGTGCATGATTCAATAGATCTCAAGAAAGTGTACTGTCTCTCATATTGTTAGATATATACTACAGGTAAAAAAGCAACTAAGAAACTTCAAACATAAACTAAGAATCTATTACGTTTATTAGATAACTATAGAATATTCCACCCAACAGGCATAGAACACAAACTTTCTTCTCAGATGCCCATGGAACAATTCTAAAAGATCACAAAGTAGACCACGAAGCATGTTTTAACAAATACAAATGAATCACATTAGATCTATGTCTTAATGGAACACTAAAACTAAAACTAAATATTGCCAACAATTGCCGACAAGAGGAACTATGCAGGTATGGGTAATGAACAATACACTTTTGGAAGAAGAGTTCATAACTGAAGAAACCATAGAGGAAAATTCAGGAATGATAAGTTTCCCTGCAGTTAAACAAAAATGATAACACACCTGTAAGTTTCAAAACTCCTGTTTCCCAAACTCCAAAGGGAAGTGCATATGTCTAGAAATACACTCTAGGTACAGTTCAAGTTGGGTTATAGAAGGAATTGCTGACATGTAGATAAAATTCTATGGTTAGCATTTCCCAAGAACCTGCAAAAACAGGTTTCTGCCTGCCAGAAAAAGACCCCTTCTCCACCTATCAAACCCCATGCAGGCCTCCAGGCTTCTTTAGTCCCTGCTTACACATATTTGTTAATGCATTTCAAAGTCCAGGTGATCCACCTGGCCCTTCTGCTCCTTCACTACACTAGCTCCCAAGCTGTTGCAGTTTACAGGCTTCTCTCCTCCCAGATTCATTCCCTTACAGCAGGTGTGTGTGCCGAACTTCACCCCACCCTGCACCATCCTATCTCCACCCTGCCCCATCCCCACCCTGCTATTCCAGTTCCTCTGGAAGACAGTTCTGGCCATGTCCAGTCTGCGTTTTATTCTTTTTTCTCAATTGGTTTGGATTCTTCCAGGGACCTCTGACTGCTATCTCTTTCTTATCTACAATAAAAACCTCCCCTGACCAACTATTTTGGTTATTTCTTTACTGCAACCTTGCTTATATGTGGTGCAAAAAACCCAGGAGGGAAACAATGAGCCATTCCCAAGGGGCCAGGGCTCTCGTAAAAAAGCTAAACTGTTCTTTTTATTCGGTTGGTTTTTGGTTTTTTCGAGACGGGGATTCAATTGTGTAGCCTTGGTTGTCCTGAAACTCATTCTGTAGACCAGGCTGGCTTCAAACTCACAGAGATCTTGCCTGTGTTTGCCTCTGGAATGCTGCGATTTAAAGGCGTGTGTTTGACTCTAAGATTCAAATCATTTGTTTCTGTTGGTTTCTGCCACCCATTATATTCAACTCCAAATTTTGGAGCTCACCTCTCTGGCTGCTTCTCCTCTTGTCTGCTCTAGATCCCTGTCTCTCCTAGTCTACTCTAAAATGTGCCAGTTCAGAGTGCCTGCTCAGTCTCTCTCTCTCTCACTGGTCCACTGGAGTCTCTCCCTCTGTCCCTCTCTCTGACTCTGTCTCTGACTCTGATCCTACTACTCCTACAGAAGTCACACTGACATGGTGTAGGAGGGTTCTTCTGTATTTCTTTGCTTTGATTGGTTAATAAAGAAGCTGCCTTGGCCATTTGATAGGGCAAGACTTAGATAGGCGGGGAAAAGAGAACAGAATGCTGGGAAGAAGACTGAGTCAAGGAGAGAGCCCACCATGAAGCCGCCAGGGTCAGACATGCTGAATCTTCCTGGTAAGTCCACCACCTCATGGTGACTTACAGACTATTAAAATGGGTTGAAATAAGATGTGAGAATTAGCCAATGGAGGCTAGAACTAATGGCCAGGCAGTGTGTTAAATGAATCCAGTTTGTGTGTGATTATTCTGGGTATAAGCCAGGGCCAAAAGCAGGCCATGTGGCCATGCGACCAGGGATCCGGGCAGGATGGAACGCGTTTCTCTCAGGTGCCGGGAACACAGCACATCCCTTTTACAACACTGACACCAATGTGCCAGTCAGCTTCTTTCACCCTACTGGGCACCATCATATGAAAATGAATACTTTTCCATTGTGTACAAATTGACACTGAGCCTTCTGCTTTGGAAATGGCTTTCGCTACTAAGCATGATGTCTCAGCCTCTCTCAATGGCAGCCATGAAGTTGCCTAATCATCTTCAAGGTTGTCTCAAATTTTATGCCTCTGTGGGAAGACATGTTGTATATTTCCAATTTTATTTCTTGTCCATTATGAGTGTTGGCTCCAGTGACTACCGTTGTTCAATGTGGTGGCACATATCTGTAAGTAGAAAATGATGAACATATTGTTTATATATTTTTTGATTCTTCATCAGCCATGAGACTGCTATGGAAAAAATGTATTTGCATGTTTGAAGCCTTTATGAGCTCGTTACAGGCAAAATCAATTTACATCTACAGGAAAGCTGCCTTTACCTCACCCTCTAGTCAACTCCCAGTCCTGGCTTTAGGAAGACATCAATCCAGAGGCCAGTTTTCTACTGCAATGCTAATATCTGTTCCACTTCTCAAATTTTACAACAATTTGAGATATTCTTTCATTGCATTGTCCTGTAATATATGAGAAGGAAAAAAACCCCAGACTTTAAGAATATCTTCTCTTGGAAGAATAAGCAAAAAATAATCATTTTGCAATTCAGTTTTTGTTAGTCTTCAGATTGTTTGGCACAGCATTTAATTCATAACCCTTTACAATTTAGTGTTATTAAATAGGGCTTGCTAGAATGAGTCATTTTGTACACATTGGGAGTTTTATGGTTAGTTTAATGTCACTGAATTTAATTAACTTAGATTCTCATTTGTATAACATTATGCTTTGAAAAACTCTCCTTAATCAGGAAGCATTTAGCTCAGAACAACAAAAGAGCATAGTTTGTCTAAGTGGCATGAACCAGTGAACTAATTTCATAGGTAGAGAAACCAAGGTTTCTAGTAATAGGCAAAAAATGTAAAGTCAAAAAGGCTCCAAAGTGACCAGAGAGGAAAGAAAACTGTAGTAAAGGAATATTGCTATGAGCCAAGCTGAGTGATGTTCCCTTGTTAGTGGATGACATTGCAAACCGGATCCAGAACTCAAGTGGGGGCAAGTGGCATGTGGCTTGGGCACTTCTTTGCATTCTCAACTCTCTAGAAATCTTAAAAGAGGCAAAGCAGAAGCCACTCTTTACTGAGGGACTTCATCTTAGAAAGGTGAAATCAGAAATAATATGTTAATATTAAAAATAAACTATGAAAATGAGAAAGATATGAACACCTAAGATTGCTTCTCATAATCATAACTACTGTGATGTCTTTTTATCATCTAGTCATCCACACATATTTGGAGGGAAATTAGAATTTGAAATCTTTTCTGGGGCTGGGGAATAGATGGCTCTGTGCAAGCAGAGCCACCTGAGCCAGGATCACCAGACCCCAGGAAAAAAGAAGGCAGGTGTCACAGTTGCAAGCTTGCAGCCTCAACCCTAATAGGTAAAGACAGGTGAAGCCAAGGGATTTGCTGGCTAGCTAGTCAAGTCAAATGGGGAATCTTAGGGTCAGTGAGTCATCCTGTCTCACAAAATAAAATGAAGACACAAATTACAACTGAGGTTGCACACAGAGGGAGGCGGTGTGCAGCTCTGGAGCTCCTTCCTGATTTGCTTTTATGACTATTATGCTTGTTAGTTTTTTGTCAACTTGACATAAATTAACCGTCATATGAGAAGAGGGAAACTTCTTTTGTTTGTTGTGTATCCATGTCCTCTGAGGTTGAAACATTCTATATTTCAAGGAAGTATCTTAAGCTAGAAGGCAAATAACTCAAAATAGCTTCAGGAAGTTCCTGAAAATGACCAGATTCTCTAGGGCCCCTTCTTCAGATGAGTAAACATGACAAGCTGGGGGCGGGGAGCAAAACCAAGCCAGGCAGTGGTGGCCCATGCCTTTAATCCCAGCGCTGGGGAGACGGAGGCACACATATCTCTGTGAGTTCGAGGTCAGCCTGGTTTACAAGAGCTCGTTCCAGAGTTCCAGGACAGACCTCAAAGCTACAGAAAAACCCTGTCTTGAAAAAAAAAAAGAAAGAAAAAGAAAAGGCAAAGCCAGTTGAGCTACCTGAATGAGTTTAAATCAACTGAGTCCCATGAAAAGGATGTTCTCCAACCTGTCCAGCTGCCTTAGGCTGTGCAGTGTGCTCCTGGTTCCCTACCTTTATGAGCTGTCACCCATGCTAGGGTGGGCTTTGGTGGTACAGCTGTCTTTGAATCATTACTGCTCCTGTAAGTAATCCCTCACTGATACTTCTGTAAGCAGCCCCAAGAAAACTCATTGGTTCACCAACTTGAACGTTGGTGGTAGCCATGTTTTTTTCTGTTGCGGGTTTTCTATCTGGGGTGGATAGAGGTGTGTGTTGTGTCTCCCCAAGAAAAGTCTTGTCACACAGCAATGCCTCCATCAGATTGGCTGGTAGGGAAGCCTCTGGGTGCATTTTCTTGGTTGATGATTGATGTCGGTAAGCACAGCCCACTGTGGGTAGCCCAATGAGGCAGATAGATCAGATTCATAGGAAATTATTGTCGCAAAACCTGCATAGGAACACTGAAACTGTGTAATTCATGGCCCTTTCTCCCCAAGTATCTTCCCATTTCATAGGGAATGAAGACTGTAAAAATGTATAAAAGAGGACACAGTCTCATAAATGCTAGAATAGAGAGAGAAAAACATGATGCTGAAAGAGTCCAGAAGAAATTGAGGTTATTTATTGGAAAGGCTTTGGGAAACTTTACCTTTGTTACTTACACTTGGGAGTATGACTTTGACAGTCTTATAAAATGACAAATATCAGTCTGGATGAAGAGAAGATGGGACAAAGCAGAGAACCAGGAGATGGAGAATAGTTAAGAGAGCAGAGTGTCTGTGCTTGGCTGAAGGACATAGTTTATCAGGACAACCAGAGCAAGACAAGGACAAGGAGATGTCAGTGTGCTGTAGGATAGGATGAAGGCATTTAGAATCTCAAGGTGATTCAGGAGCAATGCATCCCGGTGCTCCACGTCCAAAGTGCACTTCCCTGCAGCGTCTGACAAGCTGTCATTCAGCAGTTTTTGTAGTTCTTCTAATGGAGGAATTTCCCCATGGTTTGCTAAGGCAGCCAGGACTCTTGTTAGGTGACAGAACTTTTGAGACTTCATAGGCTGATCAAAAATCTGCCACCCCACAATTTTTATCCATTCATTTTAGTCTTGATTTAACAAACTACACAAAGTGGCATGAAAGAATTTTTTTCATATTATGCTTTTCTAATGGTTGAGCCAATTCACGTTCTTTTTTTCAAGTCACACATTGTGGGTGATGTTTTTTCTTTTTTGCAATGCTTTGTACACCTCCTGCAGTTATGATTAATTTGTTCTCTGTGAACTCTGGCAAGTCTACTTCAGCATATCAACTAGTACTAAATGTGTTTCTCTAAGTTTCATCTAACTGGCTTTCAATCACTCTGCTTTGAATATAGCTAGAAGTTCCATTCATGGTGCCACAATCACGCTAAGCTCAGGATCAACTCACATCTGCTTTGTGGGGGGTAAAAATTAGTATTCATCTCCCGTGATCAGATTGGTGACTATCCCAATTGTCATCAGAGAAATTTTATCCAGTAACTGATGGAAACAGATACAGTCACCCACAGCCAAACATTAGGCCAAGCTCAGGGAATCCTGATGAAGAGAAGAAGGAAGAATTGTAGGAGCCAGAGGGGTCAAGGGCTTCATAAGAATACATACAGAAACAACTAACCTGGTTTATAGGAACCCACAGAGACTGAGCCAACAACCAGGGAGCCTGCATGGGATTGATCTAGGCCCTCTACATACATATGACAGTTGTATAGCTTGGTCTACTTGTCAGACTTCTAACAATGGTTTGGTTTCCGCAGTGGTTTGACAGCCTCATGGGAACCCATTCCTCATACTGGATTGCTTGCTCAGCCTTAATACAAGGAGAGGTGCTTAGTCTTACTGTAGCTTGATATGTCATGCTTTGTCGATACCTATGGGAGCCTCTCCCTTTCTGAATAGAAACAGAGGAGGAGTGGATTAGGGAAAGATGGTGGCAGGGAGTTGGAAGGGGAAATGGGAGGGGAAGAAGGAGAAAAAAATTTGATCTTGATGTAAAGTTAATTGATTAATTAAAGTTTTAAAAGAATTAGTATTAAGCCTGTGACTCGCCACGTCCGCCAGCGGAAGAGACAACCACAACAGGATTCTTCTCAGAATGCACTTTATTGGAACACACTGTCTTGAAGATAGGAAAGGCAGAAGGACCCTGATCCCAGGCAAGGCTCGCTTATAAGCAGTGCGAAAACAAAGCCCTGAGCTGTCATCGCCTGATAGGCTCAGGCCAAATTGGCACCATGGTATGATGACCGGATTGGTTGATTCATACGATGCGCGCATGCACAAGTGCGCGCATGCGCAGAAGCTATCAGGAGAGAAGCGGCAAATGGCGCTTTGGCTCCCAGCCAGTGAGCTCACAGCACGGCAGCACACGAGGCGCCTTACAAGCCTTTTCATCCAAATTCAGCCTGACTGAGTGTCTAATCCTATCATTGAAAATTGTGAGCCAGACATGGTAGCTCATAACTTTAATACTCATGCTTGGAAAGCAGAAGCAGAGGGATTATGAGTTCAAGACCAGATGGGACTAAATACTAGGAAAAACCAAAACCAAAATCCAAATTTTTCATTGTGTTAGACTTGTCTTAATATCGACTATGAGAATGTTTAGCATCGTGATTCTGTTACCTGTTATACAATCTACTCTTCCTACTGATTGCGAGTCTTTAATTTGGTAAACATGTATTTGATAGCAACATCAATGGCTTGTTTCCGAAGAAGTTGTAGGTAATAAAATGTTAAGCAAACCACTGTATATCCCTTGCCACATAAACTGAATTATTCATTTACCTTTGGGAATGGTCATTAAACTGATTGTGAATTCACTCAGTCACACTTTTCATTGTTCAGCATTTTATCATTTTATTCTTGGATTCTGATTATGAAGAATATTTTTAAGCACATTGGTAAAACTAGCATAGTAACTTAAGATAAGGTTTTGAGTTAATATTTCAATACTGGCATTTAGCAAAGCCAGGGATCAGTCATCATCTTGAGCCAAGTACATCTGCGCTTCTGTTTCTTCTTCCATAAAATTATGCAAACCACAATGAACTATTAGAGTCTTGTCTTTTAAATAAGCTACTATCAATAGCTTAAAGGAAAGTATTCATAGTTGCTATTACTGTGCATAATTGAAATATCCCTATAAATTTTATAAAACTCCTCTCTTTAAGAGGCAGAGCCTGAGTTTTCCATATTAAGTTGAGTTGGGGTGTAATGGCACACTGATTTCTAGCACAATGTTTTTCTACGAAAAGCAATGTTACTGTTATGCCCAGAGTCCCCTAAAAACCAACTAGGACACCGAGTCCAGTATGTAAAAGCGAAAAGAGCCTTAATTCAAACTTCAGCTTGTATTATCCATCTGTCCAAAACAGCAGTTGAGAGCAGAGTCCCAAGCCCAGGCAGGGTAGGATTTCTTATCATAGTAGAGGTTGGGGGGAGGAATTTTCAGGGTTCAGAACCCTGATTGGCTGACATTTGTCTAGGGGTCTTGGCAAAAGGAGAATGGGTGAGTCCTGGAATATCTGGTGATATTCTCTAATCTTATCTAATGTTTGGAATGGCAGGTACTTCCCTTTAGATGCTGGCTCTCCCTGGGTGGTGTCAGCTTACAGCTTTTCCTGGAACCTAGTGCAGCCTGCTATGGCAGCTGTGCAGTTTGGGCCCCGGGTGTGGTGTGGCCAGGCTGCCCTTATGTCATGAAAACAATATTAGTTTTCTATTCCTGTGCCATAAACTGCCACACATTTAGCAGCCTAAAGTAGCATCCATTTACTAAGTTACAGTTCTCTGGGTCAGAAGTCCTGTGTGTCATGGACAGTTCTCAGGGGATCACAAGACTAAAGCTATGGTATTGCATGGCGATTCTCACCTGGAGAGCAGTCTCATTCTTAGTAGGATTATAAGGCTCCAGGATTTCCCCTGAGAGTTAAATCCCTGAAACTCTAAGTCTCAGATCCAGTTTCCTCATTCCCTGTTGGCTGAGGGCCTCTCTCAGCTTTCTGAGGCTATCTTACTCTCCTAGCCCTGTTGTCTCTTTCATCTGCAAAGCATTGTTAGTAGACTGCATCTTTTTCAGGGTTTGAATTTCTGACTTACCCTTTTACTGCCAGAAAGTACTCTTAGCTGTACGCACAACTGTACGTCTGTGTGTGTCAGTGTTTTATGTATGTGTGTGTGTGTATATATATATATGTCTGCATATGTTGGAGATCACAGATGAACATCACAGGTATCTTCATCACTCTCTACCTTAATTTTTGAGATAAGGTCAATCTCTCACCAAACCCAGAGTTGGCCAATTGGCTGGATTGGTTGGCCACTAAGTTCCAGGCATCCACCTGTCTTCCCCCAGCCAGTGCTAGGATTGCAGATCTGCTCCACCATGTGTACTCCCTTACATAAGTGCTGGGGATCTGAACTCAGGACCTCATATTGTGCCTTTTACAAGCACTTTACCAAGTGAACCATTTCCCTTTCCTAAGACCTTTGAAGATTTCTTTTCATTATGCCAGAACCATTTGGATATTATTTCTATCTTAAGACTGACCAATTTGTTCATTGTGTTGCCATTGGCAAGACCTGAACTGATGTCTGATGCTCCTCTTGCCACTGAAGCTGCAGATGTTTGAGCTGCTGCTGGGCCCATACAGACCTGAGTGGCATGTGCTGCTACCCTTCAGCAGGGCATCCTCTGGCTCTGAGCTTCAGCCCAGTATATCTGGGTCTGTGGCCCTTCCACAACTAGGACCAAACTGATGTCTCAGGCTTCAGTTGCCATTGAAGGCCAAGCAGATGGGATCTGGGCCCACAGCTGGGACCATGTGGGGATGCAAGGACCATGCTGCCATTGAGTCAATGCCGATCTGAGTGACCTGCTCTGCCAACGGGTGCCGTCATGACATCCATGCTTGGGATGCTACCTAGGACCATGTCTGGGGTCATAGCCCAACCACAGCTGCAATCTGTACTTATGTCCATGGCCTGAAATGCCACTAAGGGTTCTACGAACATCAGGGACCTCGGCCACCACCTAGGGCCAGATTAGTGTTCCAGGGTAGAACCTCTGCCTGGGCCATGCAGATCTAAGTAGTCTGTGCTGTCATGTGTTGTCTGGGCCTGCACTGCTGCTAGGGGCCAGGTCAGAGTCTGTGGCCCTGCAGCAGCAGTAGTCTGTTTGATGTCTGTGGCTCCTGCTACTACCTAAAGCAGAGAGGGTAAGGCTGCACAGAGTTGGCCCTACCCCTCACTGGCTGCAGCACTTCAGAGTATGGGCCCTGCCCTTCAGCCACTGCAGCACTCAGGAGTATGGATACTGTCCCTCCTAAGGGCAGCACAGTAGATCTGTCCCTGTGTTGGAGGAGAGAGACACGTGTTGGTTTCCGGCTGCTTAGCCCCGAAATAATCACACAGAAACTGTACTAATTAAATCACTGCTTGGCCCATTAGCTCTAGATTCTTATTGGCTAACACTTACATATTAATTTAACCCATTTCTATTAATCTGTGTTTGGCTACATGGTTGTGGCTTACTGGCTAAAGTTCCGGTGTCTGTTTCCGGTGGGGCTACATGGCATCTCCCTGACTCTGCCCTTCTTTCTCACAGCATTCAGTTTAGTTTTCTCTGCCTAGCTACGTTCTGCCCTGCTATTGGTCCAAAGCAGTTTCTTTATTCATTAATGGTAATCACAGTATCCAGAGGGAAATCCAACATCAGCCCTGTTGGCAGTGGTGTGGGTGAGCCCACCCCGAAGATGTGAGAGTCAGAGAGTTAGCCCCATGGTCTGTCACTATGTGGCGTTGGAAAAGTAGAGATACCCTTGCTTTTTTGCCCCTTGCTCTTCACCCTTTGCCACCTACTGTAGGCTGGGAAAAGCTGGCCCACAAAAGAGTGGAAGAGCTGATCCTAACTCTTACCTGCTGCAGCACTAGGGAGAGTGGGTCCTGCAACTGGCCTGGGCAACACTCTACAGCTGACTCTGTTGTCTGGGGTGTAGGTAAACCAGAACTGAGGGCATGAGGTTCTCCCTCATATGTCAAGGTATGACAAGGGTAGAGGAAAATATACTGACCAATATGGAAATTCAATGACAAGTTTTAATAGCTAGGTTTTTGTTAGATTAAATAAGTGGGGGAAGATAGACATGTGCCATGGTAGAATTGTGTGTATCATAGGAACTATTAAGTGAAGTGAGTTTCAAACACTAAGTAAATGCTAAACTGCTCACTGTAGACTTAGGCTATTGCCATATGGTGGAAAGTATGGTATAACGAAAAGAATGGGAAATCTCTTCTGTAGTTATTTATAGAACATAGATAGGTCAAATGCTTTCAAAATAGGATGTAGTATTCTCAGAAAATGCTTGCAGATGGTTGGGGAATCTAGCTCAGTAGCAGAGCATAACATGTGGGGCTCTAGGTTTTATTCTCAGACTCACAACCTCACACAACACACACACACACACACACACACACACACAGTTTGTGAGACAGTAGTAGAGTGAAAAGATTCTTCGGACCTAAGATCTCTGGGAGAAAATTGAGAAGAATAAATATTATATTTGTGGAAATTACCCAGAAGTCCAGGACTGAAGTAATCATTGGCTTTAAATAGCTGAGGTGACCATTATGAATGGATAAAGATATTGTGTAGGAAATCATCAAGGCAATATTAACTGCTGGACTTACTAACTTACTACCTGGTATAGATGAAAAGACTTGCATTTTAGGAGCCACAAGTTATAAATAGGAAATTACTCAATGGTGGTGATATTCCAAATTGATTTTGGGTGACATTGCAAGAAACAGTGTAAGGAAAAAAAAAAGCAGAGCTGAATTAAGAATGTTAAACAATGTTTGAATTTAGAGGTGTAGCAAACAAAGTCAGCTAAAGAAAAGTGGAAACAATGTTTTTAAAAATCGGAGAGAGAAAAGAGTAGAGTGAAGTATAGTTTCAAGGCAGAAGAGGATAATCTATGACCTATATCAAGGTTTTCAAGGACAAGGACCAAGGAGTTAAATTAATAAATTTAACCGTATTTTTTTTAAAAAAGATGTTGCCAATATATTTCAAAGTTTAGCAATCTGGGAAGCTGACATGGAAAATAAATCAAGTGTGTTTCTCTTACAGATGAAAACTTTCCCAAACATCATGCTCTTCCTTGGAGCTATAAAAGACTAGGTGATTTCAAAGTATTGTTTGTCAAGTATTTGACTCAGTGGCCACTGCACATGTAATTCACTGGAAAATAACAATGCTGCGTTGTGCTTCCTGAATTTAAAGCCCTCACAATGTGATGCTCTTCACTCCTGCCTGCTCTTAAAGTCACCTTGATGATATTGTCATTAGAGACACCCTGTATCTGTGCCTCAGTCATTTACTCCCCGCTCATTTCTGTTGCCTGTCAACTTAACTGTCCTAGAACTGTGTCACTGGGGCATGTGGACACTGCATCATACAAACACATGAAATAAGATGACAGAGGTAGTGGGTACCTAGCAGAACCATAGTACATGGGCTTAAATAAGCATATGTCATCTCTCTTCTTTTCACCAGGTCATACAGTTTTAAGGAAGACAGTGCTTTGGTTTTGCAAACATAAAATGTTATTGTTTATCAAGTTATCCTCTTCTTTTTGTCTTTTTTCCAAATAAAATTCTGTTACTTTCTCTTTCCTGCCTACTTTTTTACTTCCCATTTGCTCAAAATCAGCCTTAACCCATTATTTTGCTTCCAGGTATTAGATGGAAATCCTGCAGATAAATTTCTGCAAACCGTACATATTATTGAACTGACTGGATCACATAAGATTCAGGAGGACTGGGCAAATGTTTTATTAATTCTTCACAAAGGACACTGCCTTTTCCATACAAAAATTTTAATATGAGATCAATATTCTTGTTTCCTGGAGCTTTCCATCTCTGGCAGAGAAAATAGTCTTGATTCAGTGAATCTTTACATAGCACTTTAAAGAAAAGTGAACCTGAGAGACGATTTCTATGTGATTACAGAAATTTCTGATGATTAGAATTGACCTTTACTCATTTTTCTCATAGAGACATTTTTATACCCAGTTCATTCTCATAACTGCTGTTGCTATGGCTACATGCCTCCTTAGTTACTTCGTAACTTTTAGTAAATAATGTTAGAAAAGGCTTCAACAAATCAGAACTTCCAGATGTTACATTCACTCTTAAAAATGAAGGGTGTCCAGCAATCCCACTAAAATTAGTAACAACATAAGGTTGTCCACTCTCTCCATATCTATTCAACATAGTTCTTGAGGTCCTAGCTAGAGCAATAAGACACCAAAAGGAGATCAAGGGGATACAAATTGGAAAAGAAGTCAAACTCTCACTA
>JAQHUG010000166.1:2136161-2150704 GCA_028555095.1 Dicrostonyx torquatus
CTACATTAGGTTATAAATTGATTGGCCCATTAACTCAATCTTCTTACTAGCTCTTGTAACTTATATTACCCCATTGTTCTTATCTATGTTGGCCAATACCTTTTCTGAGCCGGGCAGCTCACATGCTGGTGGACTGGCAGGAGTGCGGGAAGAGCTTCCTTCTTCCCTGTTCTCCTTGCGCCACCTCTACTTCCTGTCTGGTTTTCCCGCCTATACTTCCTGCTGGCCAATCAGTGTTTATTTAAAACATGATTGACAGAATACAGACAATTCTCCCGCACCAAACTGGCCTTTCAATTGAGGTCTCAAATTTTGTGTTTATGAGCTAAAATAGAATCTATTGTCTTCTAAGAAGTCAGCATGTCATAGATTGGCAAAGAGTTCAGGTCCTATGGAACTCTGTTGCTTTGTACATCATTATCAAGTTTGACTTGCTTTGATCAATCACTAATATCTTTTCAAAAAGTATAAACTGGGGCCAACAAATTTGATCCCCAGGACCCACATGATGAAAGGAAAGAACCAGCTCCTCCAAGTTGTTTACTGACGTACACACACACAACACACACACACACAGGCACACACATAGGCACATGCATGCTTAAATACACATATATATGCACACACACAACAAATAAATAATATAAAATAAAAGACATAGTCTGTGATTGGCATCATCATCCATTCATTTCCTTTTAAACTAATCTGCTTAACCTTATAATTGTAGTGATGAATATTTGTCATAATAATATTGTGGTCATTTTGTTCCTGAAACTAAGCATTAAAGACAATTGTGATCAAAATTGCCTGTCCCTACGCTTTTGAAATGATTGAATACACCCCTATCTCAATTTTCTTATGTAATTTCACTTAACCATTAGCTGCCAAATTCTTTAGCTGGCAGAAACTGTAATTTCTTTTAAAGAATTATTTATTTATCTTGATTTATTTTTAAAGATTTATTTATGTATTTATTTATACAGTATCCTGCCTGTAGGCCAGAAGAGGGCAACAGATCTCATTACAGGTGATTGTGAGGCACCATGTGGTTGCTGGGAATTGAACTCAGGACCTCTGGAAGAGCAGTCAGTGCTCTTAACCTCTGAGTCATCTCTCCAGCCCCGAAACTGTAATTGTTAAAGAGCCTGATAACCAGTTATCTACAGCAGTGTCCTGATTTTATGTTGGTGAATGTGTGCCATTCTCACTGATTCCAATGAAAAAAAAAAAAGCAGTCATACAAACCTTTCTCATGGAGTGTGAATGAATGTTAAGGAAAAGGAAAGCGACTATTTCCCAGATGTAAAACATAATACTATTTTAAATGAAGAGAGATATGCAGAAGAATGTTGGGGATTGAAAAGTCCGGAGTTGCTTCCTAAATATTGAGTGATTAGACTTACACTGTCTAATATACTAGCCACAATCTGTATGTTGCCATTTAAATTTATATTCGTGTAATTAAAATAAAGCAAAACAATTTATTCTCTTGGTGGGCATGAGCCACATTTCAAGAGATCTGCAGCCTGTGTGTTGAGTGGCTTATGATCAGACACAAGAGAAAGCACATTTCTGTTCTCACAGAATGTGCTCTAGAAACACTGGATGAGACTAGCCAGTGTTCATGAACCAGCAGTGGGAGCTGACAGATGATGGACAGCATTTCAAGACTGTTTAATGTGAGGAGAGAAGATGAAGACAAAATTGTATTCAATCCATAATAAATAACAGTATCCACTAAATGGAGAAAGTTGTTGTCCAAATTGGTCAGCTTAAAGAAAAGAATATTTTGTATAATATGGGCCTAATCATTGTTTTAATACAATGTCACCTGTTAAAGTTAAAACTTGCCAGAATACCTTTATTTGAAGAAGGAAATGTATCTTTGTTACTTTTCTATTGCTGTGACAAAGCACCATGACCATGGTAACTTGATAAAAGACAGCATTTAAAGACAGCATTTAATCTTGGGGATCATGGTTCCAGAGGGTTAGAGTCCAAGGTCATCACGGTGAGAAGCATGATAGAAAGCAGGCAGGGCCTGTCCTGGAGCAGTAGCTGAGATATTCACCCTGATATGCAAGTTGTAAGGAGAGCTGGCAGCAGGGAGATGGTGGTGGGACAGGGAGAGAGAGGGAGAGAGGGAGATGGGGAGAGGGAGGGAGAGGGGAAAGAGAGAGAGGGAGCGCTGAGAAGGGCATGGAATTTTGTAACCTCAAAGCCTGTCCCAAGTGATATATCTTCTCCAGCAAGGTCCCTCTTCTAAACCTTCTCAAATAGTTCCACCAACTGATGACCAAGTACTCATATGAACCTAGGGGGCCATTTTCATTCAAAATACCACAAAAGGGTACCACAGTTTTTAAAAGCAATCTTAGCTTCTGTGTGCTTCACATTTTATATTTTGGAATCTATGGTTTGTATGTGTTAAAAATACACATTCAAATTAATAAGTGAAGCTATGGACATTATCTATACAAATGACTATCATATGGCAAAAACTTTACATGTTTGGGAAGTTTTTCCATTAAAAACCCCCTTTCTCTAATATAGATGTCTTGAAGACCAAGTCATATTCCTCAGTGGCTCTTTCCAGCTGATACTCAGGCGCATGAACCACATTCTACCAAATCAGATACACTCATAAAAGACTTGAAGCCAGAAGTGAGTAACCTGAACAAGCAGGTGCTGTATGGGATGCTGGCTGTTGCTATGTAGGTGGCAGTAAGGATGTTAAGATTGGGCAGTGTCACGACACAGAACCGGCAGGGTCAAATCAAATGCCTACTGCAGAAGTGGCAGTGGAGCTGGCTGTTTCTGAGTCATTTTAAGTTTTATTTATTCCTTGAGTCTTAAGTGCCTCTCTCCTCCCTCCATGAGTGAATGTTTCAACTCAGAAGAAGCCTGTGCACAACAGAGGCATAAGAAAGAAAGGAAGGAAAGAAGGGAGGGAGGGAAAATAAATAAATAAATAGGAAGGAGAAGCTGCATTATTTCAATCTATTAGACTCCCCTGGTGCCCTAAAAACTTCACACAAAAGTTTTTACCACCTCCCAGGAGACCCAAAGGCTGAGAACCAGGCCTTTAACACATGGACATGTGATGGATGATTATCAGAACCACAGTACAACAAAGGATTGTTTGAAAAGTTTATTATCTTTCTCTCTTAACACATTTTTCTATCTTTGTTTTGTTTGTTTCTATTTATGTTTTCTATAGCAAACAATATTAATTTCTTATCTAGTGATACTTCAAGAAAGCAAGACTGGGAAATTGTCTCTAGAGGTTGACTTCCAAAACTTCACTTTTGGCAATATACTGGATAAACCATGTTACAGGTTAGGCTAGGTTAAAGGACTGAAGGAATAGAACCCACTATCTGACGAGAGGAATTACAGAGCCCCTTATACAAGCTCCTAGTTTTCTCAGCTTGCCCTATGTCTGTGTTGCACTGTATCCCTTCTTTGCGCAAAATGTTCTCTTTCTTCCCTGTTGGAACCTCCTGTAATTCTAGCTCAAAATAAAATTATCGCCTTCACCAGGCATGGTAGCTCACACTTTTAATCCTGGCACTCAAGAGGCAGAGGTCTACCTGACCTGTGTGATTTCAAGACCAGCCAAGGGTACATAATAAGACCCTACATTAGAAAAAAATCTGGATATAGATCAAATGCACATTAAGTGCCTTGGGTTCTGACAGAACAGTGTGCTTTAATCAATAAGACCCTTTGAAACAGAGTAAACTATTTCCCCCAGTCCTCCACTCTACACAGCTCTTGAACTTTTTTCTTAACATGTCTGCAGATTTTGCTTTCCTTTCCATTGTTTCTGCTTCTTCCCTTTTTTAGTTCATTTAATTGTAAAAAAGATTATGCCTTTCCCTTTTCCCTAATCCTCCCAGATCCTCTCCACCCCCTACTCATCTAACTTTATGTTTTCTCTATTTAAAAACCAGACAAAAAGAAACACACTTAAAACTCACAAGTTTCACTAAATCAGAACCCAAAAGATACAAGCAAAAGACTAATAATACAAAAAAAAATGCCCAAACAAAGCGACATGAGACAAAAAGTCTACAAAAACCTGTTGACTTTTCCTTATGTTGGCCCACTAATCCCGGGCATGGGGTTTAACCTAAAGCATGGTTAATACAAACAGTGAGAATCCTTTGAAGATTTTCAGTTTTCAGTGAGTAACAATGGCAGATAGATTGTTGGTCTGAGGTAAGTCAGTGCCATTTCCTCCTCTCAGTGTTGGGACCTGATGTGGCTTAAATTTATGCAGGTTCTGTGTGTGTAGCCTCCCGTCTCTGAGTTCCTAATTGTGGAAGTCCTCTTGCATCTGGAAGACACTGTTTCCCTGAGGTCATCCATCCCTCTGGTTCCTACAATCTTTCTGCTTCCTCTTCCACACAGGTCCTTGAGCCCTGGGGGGAGGGGTTTGATGGAGACATCCAACTTAGGACCCAATGCTTCAAAGTTTGTCACTCTCTGCACATCATTCCGCTGTGTGTCTCTGTGTTAGTTGCATCTACAGCACAAGGAGACTCCTCTAAGTGTTGGCTATGCAGGTGTGTCTGCTTTATGAAAACCCATTAAAGGTGCAAGTTTTTCCCAAGATAAAGTCCAAGCTCTTATCTTGATGTTTAAAGCTTTTGTGATTCTTGACTTGCTAAATTCTGTTCACTTGGCCTGGGCATAGTTACTTTTTTCCTGCAAATAAACTGTGTTTTTCTGGACTATTTGCCTTTTCTCTGCTTTCATTGCCCTTTGCCATTGACACCATTTAGCTATTACTATACCTATGAGAAAAATTCAAAGTGACATCTTTAATGGTTTGACCAAAAGTATACCATACATACTTCAAATGTAATACTTGTTAATTTGTTACATTATTTCAAACTCTACATCCAAGGACATATCCTTTGTTTATTTCCCGACTATCTTTGTATGTGGCATGAAAGTATTGACCTGTGCTGCATAATGACATTTCAGAGGATGATGGCATGGTGTTCTCATAGAATTACATAGCTTATCACATGCTTTGTGATAAGCATTCTCTGGGATGTTTATCCCATGACAAATCAACCATAGACGTCTCAGAATGTGTGCCCATTGTCAAGCCATACTTGATTGCATTGTTGTGGACTTGCTTCTCATTCAGAGTCAATTATTAAAATTTTAATCCAAACAGGTGATGGGTTAGGAGGTGAGGTCTCTGTGAAGAGATCATATGAAGAAGGAAACCCTTGTGAATGAGATTAACACCCTTTTATAAAAGATTCTTGAGTGCCTATCTCCTTTCTGCCATGTAAAGTTACAATAAAAAGAAGCCATCTGTGAAGTGGAAAGTGGGCCTCATCAGACAGCATATCTACCAGCAAAGTTGAGTTACTATTCATATATTTGTTTATTGCCTGGAGGGTCGTGTGTGTCTGTGCACCTGATGCTTCTCTCCTGTTATATGGCCCCATAGAGTGAAGCCAGGTCACCAGGTTGGCATCAGGCACTTTACCTACACAGCCATCTTCTGCACATCTATCAGCATCTAGGCTTTTGAAACATCTAAATTGATAAAAAATAAAAAGACTTTATGTTGTAATTGACCAAGTATATAATATTCTGTCATAGCACCATTAAAAGATTAAACCAAACCCATTATATATAGATATGTAGTAGAGAGACTGAAGAAATAAAATATACGAGGATTCTTTAAACTTATAGCTACAGACATAGAAACAGAGAAATAAAAATCTAATGCAACTCCAAATGAAGCGGAGATAATAACTTGTTAAGTGATAATCGAAACAGTAGCCTAAGCTTGGGGTAAAGAACAGTGGTAGAGCTCTTTTGCCTAGCAGCCTAACAGGAAAAAAAAACAGCTGGATATAATCTCTATCACTGAGTGGGCATGGGGTTTTCCAGCCAGTGATGTAGGAGGCGGAAGAGAGAAGTACTGTATGGAAAGGTGTGAACTTGGCCCCCAGACCTGAAAGGTGGTATTTGCATAGCTAGAAGCAAAGACCAGAGCTGCTCCACAGGTTGCTGACATGACATCTCTGTGAAGTAACAGTTGAACTGTTCAGTGAGCATAGCAAAATAACTCTACTAGGTTATGAAACTGACATAGTAGGAAATTTACGTAAGGAAAGGAGTTTACGAAGAAGATGATAAACTACATTTTGAATATTAGTTTGAGGTTCTTGCAAAGCAGCAAATGGAGCTATTTGAAAATGGCTAGTACTATGACCTAGATTTAAAAGAGAAAGACAAGAAACAGACTTTTTTTCTAGCTAATCACATGTAAGACAATGAAACCAACTAAAGGGGAATATGCAGAGAGAAGGGAACAGCTAATGATTAGATTTTATGAGGCTTCATATTTAAGGAATGAAGACAAAAATCATGCCCAAGTTTTAAATTTTTTGGTATCGGGCAAACAGGATGATATCTTCAAGATGGATGAGTTTCAAGAGCAAACTAAGATATATATGTATGTGTACAAACATAAATATGTGTATATATGTTTATATATCTTGTTATATATTGTTATCATCACATAACAATCACAAACATATATACATACATGCATAAATGTAACCATGTAGACAAGGCTGGCCTTGAATCCAGGGAGCTCTGTCTGCCTCTTATTGTCTCTGAAGTACTAGAATTATAGATGTTTGCTACCATGTTGGGCTGATGTGTATGGCTTTATTTGTTAAGTTTCTTGTGGAAAGCTGTAAGGGAAAAAGATTTTTTGGATTCTTGTGATGCACGATTAATAAAAACTCAGAAAAAGACATTGGGGTTCAACCTGAAGATCCGAAAAGTAAAGCAGCCAGTCACTGGCTCTTACCTCGACCTTGGTCCGAAAATGGTGATCCTTCCTCCAGGAATCTCAGAATGAGACTGACTGAGAGCTATTTCTTCCCCATTTTATTATACTCTCTAGGGCTGGAATTAAAGGTGTGCACCACCGGGATTAAAGTCATGCACCACCTGGTTTCAATGGCAACTAGTGTGGCTACTGGGATTAAAGGTGTGTGTTACCACTGCCTGGCTGTAAGGCTGACCACTCTGGCTATTTTACTCTTCCCATCCCCAGGCAAGCTTTATTTATTAAAATACAACTGAAATGCCACTACAGCCTTACACAGCTCAGACTTTGATAGTGAGCTAATGATCTAAGTGGCAAAGGAGGTCATGTATAGTACCAAAGCAAATGCCGAGACCAGAGGAGAGTGGGGGCAAAGATCCCCTGCTCACTTAGTTGCACAAAGAAGTCAAGAGGAAAGAGAACAAGAAATATATCAGTTCTATGGGTACCAGAGCACTGTCTATTAATGTTTCCTTTAAAATTATGGCCGTTTTCATAATTAGCTTTAAAATGGGTCATCCCATGATTTCAAAAATTTCCATTCCAATTTTCCTGTAAAGGAAAAGACTACACCTTAAAGAACTGAATCTCCGCAGGAGTCAGACATTTTCTAACTGAAACTTCAGATTTGCTCTTGAACCTCTGTAAACAATACCATGACTGCCATTTTCATGGTTCCCCACATTGGGTTTGCTTCATTGTGTTTCACAGAACAGTTCCTGCAGGTCTCTGGGATAAGACAATGTTCTTTCTAAACAATGCATCATGCCAATATATATGTAGAAGCAATATTTTTTCATGTAGTGTTCTCTGAGACTATCTTGGCATATTTTGCTGAGAGATGGATTGAGCTGGAAAAAGGCTGACCAAGAGAACAGTATCTTAAAACGACTGCCCCCCTTTTATATTTTGATCTCTTTCTTTTTAGTGGAGGTTCCTTATTTTCTGGTCATGAATTGGTCAAACAAGCTACCCAGAGAAATAACTTATGGTAATTTTGTACATAGAGAAAATCTACTGGGTTACTACCAGAGATCATTTAGAAGGGGTTCCTCCTAAGTTTTGTTGGTGTCCAAGGAAGGAGACAAAACAGCATCATCTGAAATGCTGTGGGATCATATTTCATACTTACTCAGCAATATAAACAAGAATTCCTTAGATGCAGCTGGGATATGCAGAGATCACAGATGTTGGGTATATTAACTGATGACATGGTGAGGTATAGAAGCAGCATTTTGTTCTGTAGATTAATACCACTAAAATTACATTCTCTATCAGTCCTATTTCAAATCCTTCCTATAACTGTGTTTCTCTTAAATATTTTTATGCTTCTCAGGCACCCATAACAGAAAATTATTCTGCATCTCTTCCAAGCTTTTAAAAAAAATCCCAGTTTTAATGCATGCTAAGATAGTGCCAAGGAACTCAAAATAGATGCCTCAGGACAATGAGAGAGCATTTTGTACAGTAAATTCAAGTGTAGCATCAGAGGTCATTATAAACCAAATTAGCCATCGAGGTTATTTTTCAAACTTCTGGGTTGAAACTTTTGAGGCATGAGTTAAAATAAAAAATAAAATAAAACAGAGTAGGCAATATATATTCCTCTAGAATCCATGCTTTCTGGGGACTTCCACAGACACATTCCAAGCATGTGGGCTGACAGTGCTGTTGGTATTGTTGGCTCAAACTCATTTATTTTTATATATTTTGGGCTGCATTTGTTAAACAAAATAGAGTTGAGCTGCTACTATCTGTATCATATCATGTTTAATGGTAGTTGGAGGCTAAGATGATGAGGTCCAAGTTTATGCACTAGGCGTGGGTGTTGTTGGAAACTTGGAGCTGGTAGGCTTAGAGAAGAGATCATGCCAAGAACTGCCCCGTGCTGATGCAGCCTGCCATAAAGTAAGTAGCTGCTTTCACTGTAGAATGGCCTAGACCCCAAACAAAGTTTTCTGCTTTTGTTAACATAGAAGGAATGGGCAAGTACTTATTAAGTGTTACAGACTGATTCTCTGCACACACTCTCTCAAGGGAGGTCACCATATTCTGCTTCAATATTGTTTCTCCTTAGTATTCATAAACCAAGGTAAATATTCTGTATATATTGGTAAACTTTTGGCTGTTGGTTAATTACACATGTCTGTGAGTCATTAAAAGCAAGTCTGGGGGGCTGGAGAGATGGCTCAGCAGTTAAGAGCACTGGCTGCTCTTCCAGAGGTCCTGAGTTCAATTCCCAGTAACCACATGGAGGTTCACAACCACCTATAATGAGATCTGATGCCCTCTTCTGGTGTGCAGGCATACATGCAGATAGGACATTGCATACTAAATAAATAAATAAATATTTTTTTAAAAAAGCAAGTCTGGTGTTGAATTATGTCACTATTTTTTTTTAAATGTGTAACCCAGGCGGGCCTCAAACTTATGATTCTCCTGCCTCTGCCTCCTTCAGCCAATCCTACCGGCATGTGCCACCACAACCGGCAAATTATGTCATTCTCACAGTGTTAACACTCATGGCTTCAGAGTATCTTCTTGTTTTATCTCTTAGATCATCATTATTGTCAGTGGAAATTAAGTTCTCCATCAGGATTCAAAAAATGCAAAGTCTCTCAGACCAGAGTTCAGTAAACCCATTTTGAACTTAGAAAAACATATATAAAACAATTACATACAAAAATATGTATGTTATTTTTAATTAGTTATACTTGTGTGTGTCTGTGTGTAGGTATATACACATGTGGGCAGGTGCCCTTGAAGGGTAGAAGAAGGCCTCAGATCTCCTGGAGCTGGAATTACATGCAGTTCTGGGCATCTGGACATGGGCTGGGAACCAGACTCAGGTCCTCTGCAGGAGTAAGAGGTGTTCTTACCTACTAAGCCAGTCTCCAGATGCCATATTGAATTTTTGTGCAAAGAATTTTATAATATGTCAAAGAGTGAACACGTTTTCTTCCAGCTCCACTCTCTGTGTTGATGGACTCTGTAAGTCTGCTTTTGTTAGTTCGCTCTTGTGTTTTTTTTTTAAATCATATTTTATGTAGTATAATTGCTTTTGAGCTATCCTCTCAGAGTATCTCAAACTTTCCTGAAGTTCAGTGCTTTGGAGTTGAAGTCATTTTGGTTTTTTTCCAAACATTGTTTTCTTTAACTGCCTTATGTCTTAGGTGATGATTAACTCCCCCTGGGGCAAGTCCTGCTTATTCTTCCTCTCCTAGGTTAAATATTCCTTCCTTGCTTATGCATTTCTAGTTTCTTCAAGTAGATGTGGTTGTTTCTGTAGTTCTGTGTGACGTTTTTATTCTGATATTTTACTTTTACACTATTTCACGATTATGTGTTCTTTGGAGCAAAGAAGAGCTCCTTTTTTGGTCTCTGCAGCAATAGAATACATGACATAGTTTGGACACTGAAAATGTTTGTGGGGTCCATTTCTAGACTTGTCTGAATCTTCTTTCTGCTCATGGTCTTATGTATAATTTTCAAGAACAAGATATTTTAATTTGTTGAATATTGGATGCCATTAACAAACTGTTTGATCTTAACTAAACCTTTGGCTACCCAGACTAATTCATTTATGAAACCTAAAGTGAATTTCATTCCTTTCCTTAAATAATACTAGTCTGTTATATATGTGATTTTCTTCCAAGTCATTTTTTTTCCTCCTCCTCCAAGACTAAATTTTCCTCTTCCCAAGGCTCTATTTTGGGGTTTGGCTCAAAGGGACGGTTGAAGACAATAAAAAGATTTCTGAGGCTGAAGAAAAAATATCTTAGAGGGAATAAAGGCACTGTCTCTAGAAACGACTTCAGTGTGGAAAATGTGAGTCCTTGTGAGAAGAGGAGGTAGAAGAGCATCTGTGGAGAAGAATTAGTATGAACTATTGACATCAGCGCAGAACATTTTCAAGATTGTATACCTCCAAAGTATGAATTTTAAGACTGAATAAAAAATCTACATCACTTGCTAATTTAGAAATATATCAGGATTTCAACATTTTGTTTTGCAAAATAAAAGCAATCCACTTCAGGCACAATGACACGTGTCTGTCACCATAGCTATTGACAGTACCGAGGCAGGAAGAAGGAAAGCTTGGAGTCAGCCTGAAATATATAGCAGGGTCTTTTACAAAAAGAAAGAAGTGAGAGAACAATGAAAAACAAAACTGCTTTCTACTCTATCATTTCATAAGAAGAAAGATAACTTTACAAAACAGAAGGAGGAATACAAAGATCTTTGAGAAAAAGACTATGACAGCTTCACAATAGCATGCTCTCCCCACTCCCTACTTTCTCTCCATTTTCTTCCCTTGTTTCTTAGATCTGATAAACACTAATAATTCTTTGAGAACTGACAGATCAGCACTTGGTCATCAGTGCCTCAAGACCTCAGCAAACCTTATATGCAATAATGACAATTCAATAGAATGTATGCATTTATATTTATTGGCATGTGCATACTCAACAGAAGACTTGTATGTGTCTGTGATGGCATTTTCCCACCACAAACAAGGGAGATCTAATATATAGTCATAGTGCTTTGACATTTTTTCCCAGCAATTACAACTTTAACATTTCATTGCATTTTCTATGCCATAATTCTGCTTCTAAAACAAATAATTTTTTCTTTTTGTTGTATGCTTATTTGTTTTCAAATAGGGTTTCTATGTGTAATAGCTCTTACTGTCCTGGACCTTACTCTGTAGACCAGGTTGGCCTCAAACTCAAAGAGCTCTGCCTGCCTCTGCCTCCTGAGTGCTAGAATTAAAAGCATGAGCCACCACAAACCAGCCCACAAATTATTGTTATAAATAATTATAGCTTTTATAGTATTATTATTTAATAATTATTTTGAAAATAATTCTTTAAATAATAACGATTATTATTGCTATTCTGGAATTATGAACATAAATATAGTGCTGGGTTCTTGGTGTAGCTCAAATTGTATCAAATTTACAAAAGTGTTACAAAAGAGAAGTAGGTCCTGTATGGCAAGAGGCTAATGTGTTCTCTTACATGCTGGTTTCTTAAGTAACATAGGTTTTTGGTTAAGTTTTGTTTGTTTTCCTGCTCAAACTGAAAGGTTAGCATGAACCAAAGAGGAGACTGACCCTCCTAGAGTGATGGACACAGAACTGATGGCTGGCATCTGAGATGAGCAGCTAAAAGGGTAGGTAAATTTAGCCTTAGGCAAATTGGCCTAGAAAAAGTCTTTTTAAGCTCACAAGGGGAGAGTTTATGCTAAGAGTTTATGCTAAGTCTTAGGCTGTAAATTATAAGACATTTGAATTCCAAGGTTTATGACACATAATGTTGCATCTGACAGCTTCCTGGAGCTGTGGGTGACACCTGGAATAGGAGAAGACGTAGGCAGAAGTTTCTGCTGTCACATATGTTCAATGTCTTCTAAACATAAGCTACTTCAATAGAACGTACTTCTAGAACCCACACCTTTTCTAGGCAATTAGGTTATACTTGGGAGTTCTATATGTTGTCATATAGTCATGAATTAGAGCTCTGTCTTCCACTAGGACAACTGCAGAAGTATGAGGTAAGGAATTTCAAATTAACATCCCCAGTAACTATTAAACATTAAAATGACCCATGCTCTGAAGATAAGGGAATTGTTATGCTAAATGACATACCTGAGTTGTAGGAATAGTTGAGGCTAAATCTGTTTTGTAAATTGAGAAGGGCAGATTTCGAGATAGATACATCAAAGGTCTGAAAATTTATAGAGGTAGGATCATTTCAAAAAGAAGATGCAGCAAATCTGTGACTTCCATTCTCCCTCTAAATAGTATTTAAACTACATGTGCAAAGCTAGTAATTGTTGGACCAACTGCCTCCTTCCACTGCCTCTGTGTGCAGACAGTCTGGGTGCTCTGGCTGCTTTATATGTTTGTGTTTGCTTCCCATCTAAAGGAGTGAAAATTATTTAAAATATCTTACAATATCTGTCCTCTACTACCGTTGCACATGGTGAGGTCAGCATAGAAAGCTTATTCTGCAAATGGAGCAATGAATGAGTCTGGCTATGTGGTTGTCAAGGGAGGAGGTGAACCAGATACATCTCTGTCAGTCACAGTCAGGAACTTTTCCTCCCATGTTTGTGGAATGTTGGGACCATTTGGAGTCATGGCCTCCAGCTGCTCTTCCCTGCTAGAGATCTTTACCTCTGATTTGAGTTACTAAAAGCTGTGCTTCATGAGCATGTGTTGCCTTGCCTTGAGAATCAGAGGATAAGGTTTTCACCTCTTGGCTCACCTGACTGTTGGGTATTTAAGCCTCCATGGTGCTACTGAATAAAAGGCTTCTTACCAGTAACTAGAGGTCTGTATCTCTCTGTCTTACTGTCCCTCTCTGTTAGTCTGTGTCTGTGTGTCTTTGTGTGTTTCTACCTCCAGCCCCTAGCCTGAAGCAGCTCGGTAACTGAATGGTAGCACATAGAGCACAGACAGAAAGGCGTTTGTGCGTGGCAGAGGAATGCATTCCTTCTTGCCTACAAGTAAGGCTTAAACCACCAGAAGTCAGTAGGACCAATTTCTGAGTTGGGGTTGGGATGGGAAGTCCAGTCTTATTGATGAAAGAAGATAAAAAAGATGCCAGTATCAAAGTCAGCAATTGACAGGTCTCAAGGGCACATGTGGGGATGTCTGCTCATTGTACTAGGGACATGTACCAACATCTACCTATACTGGTCTCTATCTGGTCCTACCGGAGGGCACCAGAAGATACCATCTGCAAACCCACCTCTAGGGCATTATGGTAACTTTAAATTGAAGGAACTTAGAACAAAAAATCCATTAGGTGCCTGATTCTTTTGTTTTTCTTCCCAAAAGCAGGAGAAGAAGACAGCACACAAAAGGTGGAATCTGTATTAGAAGATGGCATTCTTATGGTCAGAGTGGGTAGTTAAGATGGAGAAAACTTTGTTCAAATACGTCTTGCTAAAATCACTTATAAAATCTCAGCAATGCGGGGAAGTTTCACAAGGCCCCATCCCTAGATGAAGAATTATAGGCACCCAGTAACCAATGGTTTCTGAGAGAGAGGGGAATCTGTTTTCCTTTAATACAAAGAAGCAAACCAAGACAACATCCTCTTTCCAGGAGGTGGAGTAAAGTCCTTGATGCTCAGTCACACGGACTTCAGTTTGGTCTCCAGCACTCGTGTGAAAAGCCAGGTGTGGTGGTGTGCCCTTGTCATCCCAGCACTGAGAAGATGGAGACAGGAGGAGTCTGTGACTTCCTGGCCAGGCATCCAAGCTGTCCTGGAAAGCTCCAGGCTACCAAGAGATCCTGTTCAAAACTATGGTGACCATGTCTGGAAGAAACATGTACACATACACATATGCACATGCATGCACAAATACACACATGCATATGCTCATACGTAAATAAAAAATAACAGTTCGTATTGTTGTTAATTTTGTCACATAGTTTAAATGCTTTTTACCATTCTGTTCTCTGTACAAACTAGTATAAAAGCATTTCCATTAGGCTACCACTTTTGGTCTTCATTTCCTTAGGAAGGGTCCCATGTCAAAGAAAACTCATATCAGATAAATATGATTTTATGTCAGATTAGCTCTCAAGTTCAGCTACAAACTTTATTTTTTTATTCATATTTATTGAGCTCTACATTTTTCGCTGCTCTCC